>PVLD010004320.1:0-127214 GCA_004027595.1 Dinomys branickii
GATTGGAAAACTGGATTAAGGAACACAATCCAACGATATGCTGTATACAGGAAACACATTTTACTCAAAAAGAAATCCATAGGTTGAAGGATTTACTTTAAACTGTCAGTGATACTTGCCTCTGAGGTTACTTAATAATTTTGCTACTAGTTCACTACTTTTGTCTATTTTATAAACAGTACATTATTTAAATCATTTACAATAAGTATCTATTTGTTCTGTAGGGTTATGTAATAATAAGGAGCAATAAAAATAAGTATTCTTTGGGAAAAAACCTCTTTCCAAAATGATTCACAAACCTCTTTTTCTCCACTGCATGTACAATACTTGTTTAGCAAAAACCCTTGCCATGTATAACGAATACCAGCATTCAGCAAAAAATTTTATTGAAGGACCATGTCATACTTTGTGTATTTCTTTAACAACTATTCAATTTGACTTCGTAGCTTGCAAGTAGCCATGAATGCCACCTTAACTAATATGTATGGGGATGGGGTATTCAATAAAATTTTGCTGAAACAAGTTCAGTGTCAGGTTTGGGGCCATCATTTGCAGACTTCTCAACTATGGTACTGAGCCCCTCTAGTTATCTTTGTGCTTTTAGTGCCTTACATTCCTTCCTGAATCACATGCATTTTTCTTGCATGTGCAATGTTTTAATACCTTATGTTTCTATTTAAATCTCAATTGTCTGAAAATTATTACATTTCTGATAATATTAAGATTCTTTTTTTAGGATGAATAGTTCTCCTCAGCTCACTAAACAAACCTGACTACTCCTTTTTCATGATCTCCAATCTTTGTACATATCATGATTGACACCTTGTATTATTCTGATCTCCATATGGGCCTCCAGTTAGACAACATATCATGAGGCCTGACCTATGTTTCTGAATTCCTGGAACTAGATACTGTAGATGTATCAGAGAGCAGGCTTCCAAAAGTGTTTGCTGAAAGAATAAATAGAGACAGTTATACATTGGCCTCTTATGCTTACAAATTAGGTGTAGAAAATTCCTCCTCCCCAGAGTTCTCATTTTTACTATCCATGCAACCAACACCTGGCAGCTTGAATCTTATCTTTTTCCTTTGAATACTTCCACATGATTTAATGCCTATGGCAAGTAAGATCACATAGTTAATATCAGCTTTTTGAATGACATTTGTCACCTAATCCAATGAAATACTCCAAGCATTTAAAAATATAGTGCCTGCCTGGAAAGCACAAGGTCTTGAGTTCAATTCTGGCACCAAAAAACAAACAAACAAATAAAAATACAGTACCACTATTCAGGGGATAGTCATCTACACCCTCCAGTCTTATTTATGAGGACATTCCCCTAACCCATTTCAGTCTCTGATCAGCCACTTAACTATGGAAAGCTTGTATTTGTTTCCTTGTTTTTTAAGATGAGGCTTCACTATGTAGTTTGGGCTAGAATTCACAGTGATCTTCCTGCCTCAGCCTCCTCAGTGTTGAGATTACAGATATGCTCTATCAGGCCTGGCTAGGAAGTTTCTTTTTGAAAAAGTAAGAAATGTCCGGTGTATAAGTGAATAACTTTCTAGGGCATAACCTGCAAGCCCAGAATATGCAACAGCTATGCTTGGGACTACTTCTTGCAACTTGTATGTAGAACTCTTATCTTAAGAAAATAAAATATGAAAAGCCACTATCTGGTATAACAGGCCTGCAGTATGTTAGGTACCATCATATACAACACATTACTGAATTTAATCCTCCTTTATCACTTTAGATGGAAGTCACCCCAATTTGCTAAGGAGGAGACTGAGGCACAGGGATGTTAAGTATCTCATTTAGCATCAGAGCAAACAAGTCAGTCTAAGCTGAGTCTCAAACTCAGCCCATTACATTTGAAATCCTGTATTCCTTCCTTATACATTGCTAGCTTTCATCTTTCTGCTAAATAATAAAGTTAATTTTACAAATTATTGTTAAAAGTGATTTTAATGCTTTTTCCTATTTGAGAACAGAAGATACAGAAACAATTCCAGTCACATCCAACTACCAGATCTTTGACCAATGGGCCAAAAACTTACACTGGAAAAAAAAATCCTCTTTTAAAAATGGAGCTGGGAAAACTGGTTGTCCACATGAAGAAGACTGAGTCTAAACCCATCTCTCTCACCATGTACTAAACTAAAGTCAAAATGGATCAAAGATCTAAGTGTTTAAAAGGAAACAATTGGCTGGAAAGCTCTTGAAGACATGGGCCTAGACGAGAACTTTCTGCACAGAACCCTCACTCGCCCAAGAAATAACTCTGTACCTAGAAACAACAAATGAGACTATGTGAGATTAAGAAGCTGATACACGGCAAAGGAAACAACTAACAGAAGGAAGAGACAACCTGTAGAATGAGAAAAAAATTTGCTAGCTATTCCTCAGACAGAGGACTCATGTCTACTATATATAGAGAACTCAAAAGTTAGATGCCCTCAAAAAAATAAAATAGTCAATAAATGGGCAACTAAGATGAGCAGACATTTCTCAGAAGAAATATAAATGGTCAATACATAGATGAAAAAACATTCACTATCTCTATCCAGGAGAGAAATGCACATTAAAAACAATACTGGCATTCCATCTTACTTCAGAAAGCATGACTGTCATCAAGAAATCAACTGATAACAAATGCTGGTGAGGCTGCAGGGGAAAAGGAATTTTCTACTAGCATGAACACTGTATAATGCAAACGAGTACAACCACTGTGGAAATTAATATGGAGTTTCCTCAGACAACTGAAACTAGAAATTCAATTTGTTCCATCTAATCCCCTTCTAGACACCTTTCCAAAATAAGCACATCATATTAGAATGACACCTACATACTTGTATTTATAGCAGTGCAATTCACAATAGCTAAATCTTGGAGGGAGTTTGTATGCCCCTCATAGATGAGTTAAGAAAATGTGATATTTATGTACAATGGAGTACTGTTCTGACATAAATGATCAACTTTAGTGATTTGTAGGAAAATCCACCACCACCATAAGACAACAATATTGAATGAAATAAATCAGACACAAAAGCTTAAATATCACATTATTTCTCTTATATAAGAAATCCAAAATATAAATAAAGAGCAAAGTAAAAGATAATGGTTCTATCTATCTTTTATGGAAATTTTGCTCCATAGGAACCAGCACACCCTATGTTAGAAGCAAGGCAGCGCCTTCCTGGCAAGTGCAAGGTCGTGAGTTCAATTCCCGGTACCAAAAAAAGAAAAAAGGCAGAGGCACAGGTTTAGAGAAATAAGACCATATACAGGGAAAAGAACTGGGTGCAAGGTCAGTACCAGATAACTTGGTGATACAGGGACTCTTCTTTTCCCCCTGCCTGAAGACAACCATGTTCCAAGCAGTTACATAGGTCAGAACCTCTGGGTGGTGATGAATACAGCCCTCCAGCTGTGAGGAGAGAGAGCAAGGCAGAGCTTGCGGGGGGGGGCCACCTGCCCCGGGGCCTCCCCGTCAGCTACTTACCTCCTCGTTTGTGTCTCCCTTCTGTGTCCGTCTGCACCCCTCCTACCTGCCTTCTTGTTTTCGCTATCACTCTGAATTGTACAAACCTTCATACAACCGAAGTGTGCTTCGTGATACTTTCTTATTCATACCATGATGTTTATTCTCTTGTTATAAATTGTTAATTAAATGTTTTATATTTCACTATGAAAAGAGTGTATTGTATTTTTTTCTTTGGCTTAATAGTCCTCTGTGGCGCTTCTAAACCTGCTTTAATAACCAAGTCTTTTCATTTACAAGCGCTATTTGTAATTAATCCAAGCTGTGCAGGTGGATTTCATGTTTCTTTTAAAAGACTGTGCTTAAAAAATTGAGTTGTGCACACGTGCCCCATTTACCAGTAAAGAAACTGTTCAACATTATGCGTTCACTTCATGAGATATTAAGCACTAACTGAAATGATATTTCTAAACACTACGAAGCTGGCTAAAAGAATGTTTGCATTTTTAAAGATCTGAATCTATGACTGCAACCAGGTGAAATGTTTGCAATCATCTGGCCAAGAAATAAAGACACATGGTGAGCTACATTTTCACTGTTCCATATTATATTAATTGGACAATGAATCATGTTTTAAAGAATATAAATCCAATGTATTTTATACTTTAGCTGTAATCTTTGGTTGCACATATTTTTATTGATCCGTACGGATTATAAAGGTGAATGGATTTCCCACAGGTAACACACACTATTTTCGCCTGCACATCACCCACCAGAACCAGCTCCCTCCTTACCTTCGCATGGGTGTGTTTCAATGAATACTGCCCCTGTGAGCATATCCATCCCCCCACTAGCCGCCTGTAACTTTTAATTTATTGAAGTGGGTGCAAACGCTTACAGAATATGTAACCAATGTCACAGAGAAGTTACCCTAAAATGATCAGCAGTTTTTAAATATTTCAAAGAATGTAATACCTTTAGGAAATGAATATGTAATTTCAGGTATCTAAAATAAAACACAAAATTCTGCCCATGACCGACATGATAAAGCAAAGCATCATTCAAAGTAGGACAGAGTAAAGTGACTTCCAGTTAAATCTCTGTGACCTCCGAGTCACCCTGTTTCTCATCTCCCCTTTCCCGTCTTTCTGAAATAGCAAAGAGCCGTTATTATATTTTAGGTTTGAAATTTGACATCGCTCCTTACTATTCCTGCAGAGAACACCAGAAAACTAATTTTTTTCCCTTCCTCAGGTTTCTGATATGTCACTTTTGCTTTCTTACTTGAATGTAATTAAATCTTGCACAAAATTAGATTGATTGTGCTTTCTTACTTTTATTCCTTAAAAACAGGTTTTTCCCCCCTTGAGTTATAGTATCAGTCTGATAAAGGCCTGCTTGCATGTATGATTTTATTAAATTAATACACATTCAACGGAAGCATTCAGATATGATTAGCTTGTTATTCACAATATATAATTTGTTTCCTTTGAGGAAGCATTTATTCTTTCAAAATATAACTGCGATAAAATATAATAGCATAAGATTGAACACATGGGTAGACTCTTTTCATTATGAGGAAATAAAAATGCTTATTAAATGTGTGGACTTTTCCCAAAAGAATTTCTTAAACGTCAGTTCTAAAAAGATAACATACATGCATTTTATAATAGTATTAAAATTTGTGGTAGCTTAAACTAAAATAACATTTTGATATGAAAATGGTTACTTCTGATTGTTCGTGGCTTCAGATGCATTACCATTATATTGTTTGGCTTCTAACTATGACCTACTCTTTTTACACTTTACTATTTTTTAATCCTATGAATAAACACTCAATTTTTAAAAACATAACATGAAGGAATTTTGTGTCAATCATGGTAGAATAATTGTAAGTGTCACTAAATATTAGTCTGAGATAGCGAATCTAGGAAGCCTGCTTAGCATATTCAACAACAGCAAGGATGCAGACTGGTTCAAAGTGAGAGAGCAGAATGGTTGGTGCAAAGTGGAAGGTGGTGGGTGCTGAAAGCAACAAAAGATGACCCAGAGGCAAGCTATAGGGCTGTAGAGGTCTTAGCATTTTATTATACATGTGTTTGAAGGCATGGGGAGGGTGAGCAGGCAGGGACATGTTCTTAATTACATTTTCAAAGGCTCACTCTGCATGATATGTGGTGAGTAGCTTGTACAATAAACAAGAGTAGAGTCAAAATAATGACAGTGGTGGCTTGAAGACTGTTTTTCACTGGATAGAAATGTATGGTCAGATTCTAGAGCTATAGATGTCTACATCTAGGCTCTTTACCCAGTTTTACCTGCTATTGATATTGCATGCTACCTCTTGGTTTCCCTCTCTCTCCTACATGTGATGTTTCTTAGTATTATTTGAAAGTAGTTATATATCACAAGCTTTTACTTGTATTCAATTTTTTAGGCAGGATCTCTATAGTTCAGGCTGGTCTTAAAATCACTGTGTAGCCCAAGCTGGCCTTGGACTCATGGTAATCCTCCTGCCTCAGCCTCCTCCTGAGTACTGGGGCTCTAGGCGTGCACCACCACACTAGCTCTGTCTATCGCTTCTAATTCTTCTGTGTGTATTTCCATATTTCATAAGATTGGCATCGTGTCTTACATAATTACAGTACAATTATCAGCATCAGTAAATTTAACATCGGTAAACTACTTTTATCTAATTTTCATTCCTATTTCAATCTTTTCAGTCAACACAATAATGACCATTACACCACTGTTCCTCTCTCATACAAGATTCAATGTTCCATTTAGTTGCCAAGTCTCTTAGCTCCTTGTAATATAGAACAGTTCAACAAACTTTGTATATTCTATGGTTATATTTTAAAGCATATGCAACTGATAGGGCTGTATATTTATACAAATGTGTCAGATGTGGGTTTTGAGGGAGTTAAGGATGATGATAAGACGTTTTGCTTGTGAAAACCACTCAAAGCCTTTTGCAGACTCAGGCGTTGTTAAAAGTAGAATTTAAGAAATAGGAACCATAAACCCTAGTCTCTGAGGACTAAGAGCTATTAGGTCTCGTACCCCAAACTATGTGGAGTGATCTGTTTAGGAAGTGCTCTCAGAGAAATGAGAGAAAAAGAACAGGGGAAAAAGGAAACTAAGGAAATAATCTTAGCTGGAGAAGGCACCACTATGGCCCCCACAGGGAGCTCCAAAGTAGGACTGCATCACAGAGCAGGTCCTACCTTGGGACGAAGTGGCCATATTTTGGTGTATAAGTGGCCCATAGCCATTCTTGGAATAATAGGAGTTAAAATAACTTCTCAGGTGTGGCAACTCCACTTAAGTGGGACATTTCTTCAAAAAAAGAAGCACTTAATTCTATTATCAGTCAAAACTCTTAGCAGCTGGGGATGGATGTACTTGGAAAGTTCTGATCAGAGTACCGATACATTCACCAAACATCTTCTGTTGAGTGTTCCACTAGAAGAATTTGTATACATCTGCCTGACATCAAAGCATAAACTGAAAAGAGAATTTGATTAGCACCCAGACAGATACAAAATTAATAATAAGAGCTGGAGGTACAGCTCAGTGACACAGCACCTGCCTGGCAAGTGCAAAGTCCTGAGTTCAATTCCTGGTATGAAAAAAAAATTAATGGCAAAGTCTTACTCATTGGCTGCTGACTGGAATTTCTCTTATCTAAAGATAAGTCCAAGGAAAACAAACACAGAGTTTATGAGGGAGATTTCAGAACAGGAGGAAAAAACATCAAGCTGAATAGAGTATAACTGAAAATTGGTATATAAAAAGCTCTGAGTAGCTGGAGATTTACTTTAGCAGGAAAGCAGATACCCAGCATATGTGAGGCCCTGGATTCCATTCTGAAGCAACAAACAACACACATGCACATGCACACAGAGAGAGAGAGAAAGACAGAGAGAGACAGAGAGAGAGAGACAGAGAGAGAGACAGAGAGACACAGAGAGAGGGAGAGATCTGAGAACCTTAATAGTTTTGTTGGGCTGGAGATACAGTTGAGTGGCACAAGCCCCTGCAAGCACAGGGTTCTGAGTTTGATTCCTGGTATCAAAAAAAATCAATTAAATTTTAAAAAATAATAGTTTTGTTAAGATATAATTTATATATCATGAAATTCATTGATTGAAATGAATAAATGTATGATTATATTTAGAATTGCACAAAAGTACCTCATTTTTGAACACTATGATTATCATTAAAAGAAATTACATATCCATATAAAGTTACTTTTCATTTCCATCTTCCCACTTCTAATCCTAGGTGAGCCTGTGTATATGTTCTATTTTTTATTAGTACAGATTTGTACTACATAATGATTACATTCATCATAGGAAGATGGACTACATATATAACTCATCTTAATAATTCTTACATCCTATTCCCCTCCTCTCCCACACTCTCTTCACTTTCTGCTCTTTTCCCATTTAAAAATGATGAATCTCCTTATTACTTACATTTTGCTCATTACTGATATTTTGGATGTCATATAAGATAAACCATGTATCTAATTAATTTATTTCACTTAATATTAAGTGAAATAAGCTTGTCTCTCTGTTTTATTCACTTAACATTATGGTTTCAAGGAGCATCCATTTTCATACAAACAATTCAAGTTTATTCTACTTTATGGAAGAATACTACACAATTGTATATAAATACACTCATTATCATAGAATCATAGAATAGCAAACTTACAGGCATTTTATAGCAAAAGTTAAAAGATCAATTAATAGCCTATGACTATGCTCATGCTGCCTGTCACATAGACTGCTGGGCCCAGTTAACCTGCACTGTCTGTGTCCAGCTGCTTCTTCCACATATCCAGCCAGGTCAGCTTGACCACATCCAGCTGCAGAGACTGTATCTTTCAACTTAAAATACATACATATGTAGCTTTGTTTCAGCTTGCTTCAAGAACTCTAAACTTTGTAACGAGAATATACTGACCCAATCAAGGATAATTTCAACTCTGCTTACTCTTCTCAGACCTTCTCCCTCTCAGAATGTTCCTGTCTAATGATAATTTCTTTTAAGTAAACCTGCTTAGGACAATTCTACCTGACAATATATAACCTAATTCTTGTATTCCATGTATCTGATCATGTAATAACCTGCTAACAGCTTTGTAGTTCTCACTTGCAAACTGTATTTAAACAGAATTCAAACCTGACTCTGAGCTGGTGATTTGAACCTATGGGTTCCCCAGCCTGCTGGCATAATAAAAGTTGTCTTCCAATTCCTCAGTGCAAAGAGTCTTCACTTTGGTTTGATACTGGTTTTCTACAACAAGCCATTCACCTGTTGATGGACATATAAGCCACTTCCAAAACTTAGCTACTAAGAATTCTGCTATGACCATGATGTGCATGTATCACTGTAAAACGATGTTTTTAACACTTTGGGGAAGATGTCTAATGGAGGAATAGTTCCTTCGAATGGAATTGCTATTTTTAGTTTTTTAAGGAATCACTATGCTTTCTATAGAGTCTATACTTGTTTGTGTTCCCAACAATGCATAACAATTCCTTTTTCCTCACAGCCTTACTAGTCCTTCTTATTATTTGATTTCTTGATACTTAACATTATTTCTCGTGTTTTTTAAATGTGTATTTCTCAAATAACCAATGATGTTGGACATTTTTATGTATTTATTGCTCATCTCTACTTTTTTTGAAAAATGTCTATTAATTTCAATTGCCCATTATTTGGTTGGATATTTTATTTGGGGAGGTTTAATTTTTTAAGTTCTTCATATGTTCTAGACATTAGTCCTTTGTCCAAGGGATAGCTGCTAAAAATACTCCCATTCTGTAGCTTGCATCTCTACTTTGTTGGTTCTTTCATTTACTGTGCAAAAGCTCTTAAACTTATATGATCCCATTAGTTGAAACCTATTTTTTTATATAGCGGAGGTTCTTTTCAGAAATTCCTTGCCTATGTTATGATTTCAAGAGCTTTATCTTTTATTCTTCTAGCAAATAAGGTATTCTGTTCTAATATTTATATCTCACATGATAAGAGATTTGGGTCTAGACTGAATTTTTTGCGTAACGATATCTAGTTTTCCCAGTTTACTAAGGTGGTGACCTTTGCTCCAGCATGTTTTTGGCTTATTTGTTGAAGATCATGTGGCTGCATATGGCTGCAGGTTTTTTTGCATTTTCTGTTCTGTTCCACTGATCTATATCTCTGTTTTTGTGCCAGACTCATACTGATTTTGTCACTATAGCTTGTAATATAACATAAAATCTGAGATTGTGATGCCTCCTGCCTTGAGGGGGGTGTTTTGTTTTCATTTTTGTTTGTTTGTTTCATTTTGTTTTGTTTTGTTGTTAGGGTCTTGCTAAGTAATCTAGGTTGGCCTTGAACTCACTATATAGCCTGAGCTAGCTCAAATTTGTAGCACCCCTCCTCCCTCACCCTCCTAAATCCTGGGATTATAGGAAAGTGCCACCATATCCAGCAATGCTTCCTGCTTTGCTATTGTCACCATGATTTTTTTATATTAAAACTAAGATTTATTTTCAGAAAAAAAGAAAAATTTCTTTAGTAGGTTAAGAACATACACAGTATGTTGGATGGCATTGTTCATCAGGAAATTTAAATATACTACTACTGGGTATTATCACACATCATTCAAACATCTAAAATCATATGGCAAGATAGATCAGGTTTGGAAAAAACATCCACCATACAAATTTTAGGACTGTTTTCTTCAATTCTTTGAGAAATACTGCTAGTATTTTTATTGTGATTGCATTAAGTCTAAATGTCAGCTTTGGAAGTACAGTATGGCCATTTTTAGAATATTGGTTCTGCTATAAATGAACAGGGAAAATTTGTTTCCTGAAGTTGTACTCTTTATCAGAGTACTGTAGTTTTTATTGTAGAGGTCTTTCACTTCCTTTGTTATGTTAATTCTTAAGTATTTGTTTTGATAAGATTGTGAATATCATTGTTTTCCTACTTTCTTTAACAGTGGACTCCTGGGTGTAGAGGAATGCTACTGATATTTGCATATTAATTTCATATCCTCCTAAATTTCTGAATTTGGTTATCAATACTAGGAATTTTTAGGGTAATATTTTGGCTCTTCTATGTCAAAGATCACATCATCTGCAAAGAATGATATTTGACTTCTTCCTTTTCTATATATATTCATTTTATTTCTTTATCTTATCTGATTGGTCTAGCTAATGTTTCAAACACTATATTGAACAAGGATGGTCACACTGGACATCCTCATCTTGTTCTTGACTTCATAGGGTAAGCTTTCACCTTTTTCAATTTTGTATGATTGCAGCAATGGGTACATCATAAATGGTTTTTATCAGATTGAGATAAAGTCTTTACCTTAGTTACTTTCTTCTTGCTGAGACAAAGTACTGGACACCCAAACTTAAAGAAAGGCTTATTTTGGCTCACTGTTTGAGGACGTTTCAGTCAGTAGTCAGCTGGCTCCAAGGCATGGCAGAGCAGAAACAGTTGATGGATAGTAAACAGGCAGCAGCAAGACTACTTCCTTCTTTTCCTTCTTTTTCAGTCCAGCTAGGTTATATTGGTTGGTTGGTGCCGCTCAAACCTGGGAAGGGGTCTTCCCTCTTCACCAATCGGTCCATTATCTGCATACAGAATTATGCTAAACCAAATGTCAGGACTGGCCCAAGAATGGCCAGAGACAGACTTGGGCTATCCAATATAAACAACAGACTCTCCATTACTGACAATAATTTGCCCCTGGTAAACAAGAAGCAAGGGCACTAAAAAGTTTAATGTAAAACTAAGGTCTCCCTGCAGTCCCCTGATGCCAGCTCTCTGCACCAACCTGTGCCGAATGCCCTTACATCCTTAAACTCAAACATTTCATCCAAATTCTTTGAGTTGCCTTAAAATTGCATCCCTAACCTTAAAACCTATATATATATATATATATATATATATATATATATATATATATTCAGTTCCCCTTTTAGATATTTGCTGATATTCCCTCCAATGTCAGCCTGTCTGTAGGTAGAAGAATAAAATCTGATCTTTCTCATAGCTTCAGTCTCTGGGTGGTTCCTCACAAAGCATTATTAGCACCAATCAGTGGACTAGTCCAATATCATTCACCCACGACCCAGTATGACACACCCATGATCCAATCACTCCCCAAAGCCCCACCTATGAATGCATGAGGCTCTGGGTAAGCATATATGTATGAGCCGTATGTAAATATAAGCCATTCATCCCTTGGCCCCCACAAGAGTCATGTACATGTCTTTATGCAAAACACACTTGGACCATCTCTAAGAGTTGAAAAGTCTTAATAGTTTCAGCACTGCAGAAAAGTCCAAATCCAAATTCTTCTCTGAGTTTTAAGGCAAACTCTTAGCCATGAGCCCCTATAAAAATAAAAAGAAAGTTAAGTACATAAGTCCGTGCCTAACAAGCATTCAAGGTAGGAACTTTCACAGGTGTACTGTATAAGATTCACCTTGTCATCTTATGAACAAATAGGACTTAATGAACACTTTTCCTGGAACAAGACCTGTTTGTAAGTTGGGAACTCACTGCACTTCCAAGATACAATGCCACAAGAAAAGCATTTGCACTCCAAGCATAAAAATAATGAGACAGAAAGGAATCAGACCAAAGTAAGACCAAAACCAGCAAGCCAAATATTAAGCTGTAGTTCCATGTCCAGACAGAGGGCAACTGTGGAAAGATGTGAACTCCAAAGGGCTTGACCTTACGGCACGGCCAGTAGTTGTAGCCCTCATGGCTTCTCTCTTGGGCTGACTTTGTTCACTTCTAGAGTTTTTAGAGGCTAAGAGAGGGTGGCACATAGCAAGTACCCAGTAAATAGTGGCTATTATTTGGATGATGACATGCACACTAATGATGAGGCAAATAGTAGGGTAAACGGTGGCTCTCAGAAAGGCATACCCTAATACCAACATCTGTGAATACTGTTTTTCAGTGTAAAAGGTATGATTAAGGTAAGAATCCTGAGAGGAGGAGTTTATCCTGGATTTTTTTCAGTGGACCCTACATGCAATCAGATGCTGCAGGACAAATATGTAAGAGAGAATTTGGAGACACAATACAAGGTAATGTGACCAGAAAGGCAGAGACATTAGTGATAAGACCATCAGAAAGTGTTAAGAGATGAGGAATGTATTTTCCCTTGAGGGCACTGGAGGGAGCACTTCCCCATCCTTGGTTTGAGACTTCTGGTCTCTCAAGAATCAGCGAATATAACTCTATTGTTTCAAGTCGCCCAGTGTGTAGTAATTTAGTGCAGTAGCTGCAGGAAACAAATACAAAATACTTAGTCCTGCTTGCAAATAGAAACACTGTTTCATGAGCTGACGTAGCCTTAACAGGGAAGGGCACAGCCAGTTACAACTATATGTAAAAACATCACTTTAAAAAATTGTATGAGACATAAACCACCATGATTTGTTTCTGAGAATTCTATAACGGCAACAAAGCATAAATTGTGTCCATGTAGGTAGGTTACACAAGCAATTGGAGATACAAGTCAGTCCAATTATGTTTTGTGTAGCACAGCTAAGCAGCCAAAACTGCTATGTATCTTTGGCATTAGCTTACCTTAGAGTATGAGTAACTACCCTTTTTGTCTTGCCTGGGCCATAATTACTGAAAACTTACCTTGGGCCTCATGTAGGATATACAATATACTTAATGTATATAAGTAACAAATTTCTTTTGTAAATATTTTTATGATGACATTTTAAAAGGAGAACAAAATAAACAAAACTAGTGGTGTGTGTGACTTTGTTTTTGTGAAACTAATGCATCAATGCCTGGATGGAAGTGGTGGCAATTCTTGGTGAGTTCTCAAGGTACATTGCAGAAATTTTTAGCTAATTTTACTCTTGTGTGCTTCATCCTTTAAAACAGTTATTCACAAAAGTACTGATTCCGATGCATCCAGGAGGCAGAGTTCTATTGTCACCTCACAGTCCCTGTTCAACTTCCATACAACAAGGTCATAAACAATATACTAATTATCACATAACAATGTTATGTGATATGATTTATGATTTATGTGATAAGTTTATGATCTTGTGAGGCTGCCTTACTAGCTGTCCATGGTCACTATCAGTCCTTCAGCTATGGGCTGGGCAGGCCTGTCTTAAAGCTACAGGCCAATATCTTACATTAATATCTATATTATTTTATTTTAAAGAGAAAAAATAACAACAAAATAACAATAACAAAGACAAAAACAAAACAACACAAAAATAATAAAAATGAGACAGGATTTCAAAACAAGATGATAGGAATTAACAATGATTGTTATATTACATATTGTTATCTTCAATGAAGTTGCTCAGATTACCAGATGTAAGAATTCAAGATTGATCAAACCATTAAAGAGCATAAAAATAACATAAAAAACATTAAAAATGATACAGAGCCTTACTAAACAAGATGGTAGTTCAACAGTCATTATTATATTAAATATTGTTGTCTTCAAGTTAATTGTTCAGATTACCAGATATAAGCATACAAAATTAGTCAGCAGTACAATTATCCCAGTTATTCTCTCTGTCTCTCTGTCTGTCCTCTCTGTCTGTCTGTCTGTCTGTCTCTCTCTCTCTCTCTCTCTATATATATATATTTACATTCATTCATTATTTTCTCCTTTCCCTCGTCCCAGTTGTTCCTTCCCTTTGAGCAATTTCTCTCCCTTTCAAAATATCTATTGAATCATTTGGGTTTTATTTACTATTTCAGGTTCTTACACTAAGGACATAATATGTTTACACATGAGGGTCCAATTTGTTTCACTTATGAATAGGGTCTCTAGTTGCATCCGTTTACCTATAAAAGCCTTGAGTTTATCTATTTTTATAGCTGAGTAATAGTCTATTGTATAAAAATGTCACATCTTTTTTATCCATTCCTTAGTTGATGGGCATTTGTGTTATTTCCAAGATTTAGCTATGGCAAATTGCACTGCTGTAATCATGGATGCACATATATAACTGTGGTATGATGTTTTTAGTTCTTCTGGAAAAATACCCAGAAGGGCAATAGCTGTGTTGAGTGGGACTTCTAATCCTAGTTTTTTGAGGAATCTCCACACTGATTTCCACACTGGTTGTACCAGTCCGCATGCCCACCAGCAGTGAGGAATGGCTCCTTTTCCCACACAAAGGGTCCCTTTTACACACCCCCTGCATCATTTGTTATTGATTGACTTCCTGATGATAGTTATTTTTTCTATGATGAGATGTAATATAAGTGTTGTTTAAATTTGCATTTCTCAAGCGACCAGTGTCATTGAACGTTTTCTCAAGTATTTATTTGCCATTAGTATTTCTTCATCTGAGAAGTTTGTATTCATCTCAGATACCCATTTTTGGATTGGGTCTTTGTATTTTGGAGGCCTGACTTTTTAAAATTCTTTATATGTTCTAGATAGAAATCCTTTGTCTGAGGGGCACTTGGTGCAGATTTTTTTCCTAATTCATGGGCTTTCTTTTTACTCTGTTGGTGATTGTTTTGGGATGTGCAAAAATTTTTCAATAAGATGAGATCCTAGTTGTTGATTTTTTGAAGTAGTTTCCATGCAGCTTGGTTTTTCTTCATGAACTCTCTTCCTACCCGTATGTCTTCAAGATTTCTGCCTACTTTCTCTTCCAGTGATTTCTTGTTTCTGTTTTAATATTTAGATCTTTGATCCTTTTTTATTTCATTTTAGTGCATTGTAATAGACATTGGTCTAGTTTTAGCCTTCAACATGTGGAAAGCCAGTTTTTCCAGCATCATTTATTAAAGAGGCTGTCTTTCTTCCAGTGAACATATTTGGCCCCTTTGTCAAAGGTAAAGTGGCTCCGTGTTCGTAATTGTGTCTTCATTTTCTAATGTTCCATTGATCCTCAGGTCTTTTTTGTTTTTGTTTTTGTTTTTTGCAGGCACCGTGCTGATTTTATCACAGTTGTTTTATAGTATAATTTGAAGTCAGAGATTTGATGTCTTCAGCCTTTCCTTTGTTGCCCAGGATTTCTTTTGCTATTGTAGGTCCCCTCTGTTTCCAGATGAATTTTAGGGGCTGGGGATATAGCTCAGTGGAGTAAGTGCCTGCCTGGCAAGCACAAGATCCTGAGTTCAATCCCCATTACCGCAAAAAAAAAAAAAAAAAAAAAAAAAACAGATGAATTTTAGGAATGTTTTCTCTAGATATGTTAGGTATACTAATGATATTTTAGGTATACTAATGATATTTTAATTGGGATTGCAGTGAATCTGTACAACAATTTTGGGAGTATGGCCATTTTCACAATGTTGATTCATCTTATCCATTGGCAAGGAATATCTTTCCATTTTTGGAAATCCCCTTCTATCTCTTTTTTTAGAGTACTAATTTTGACTTTATACATCTTTAACTTCATTTGTTAGATTGATTCTTAAGTATTTCATTTTTTGGATATTATTCTGAAAGGTGTGGTTTCCCTAATTTCTCTCTGTCTGTTTATTGTTTGTGTACAGGAATGCTATTGATTTTGGAGTGCTGACTTTGTATCCAGCTATACTACTGAATTTGGTTACTAAATCTATGAACCTTTCAATGGAGGTGTTGTGGTCTTCTATGTAGAGTATCATGTAATCTGCAAATAATGATAATTTCACTTCTTCTTTTCCTATCCTTATTCCTTTTATTTCTCTCTCATCTAATTACTCTGGCTAATATTTCCATAACTATATTGAATAAGAGTCATGACAGTGGACATTCTTACCTTGTTACTAATTTTAAAATGAAAGCTTTTAGTTTTTGTCCATTTAATATGATGTTGGCTGTTGCCTTGTAAAAAATGGGCTTTTATCAGAATAAGGTAAAGGCCATCTATTCCTATTTTCTGTAGGGTAATTTTTATCATGAATGAGTGTTTCACTTTATCAAAAGCTTTTTCTGCATCTATTGATATGATCATTTGTCTTTGGCTCTATTAATATGGTATATTACATTAATTGATTTGCATATATTGAACCATCACAGCATGCCTGGAATGAATCCCAATTGGTCATGAGTATAATCTTCTTGATGATTTGCTGCATTCTATATGCTAATATTTTATTGATAATTTTTGCATTTATGTTCACCAGGGAGATGGCCATATAGTTCTCTTTTTGGTTGGGTCTTGCATTTGGTATCAGGATAAAACTTGCCTCTAGGAATGATTTAGGGAGAATTCCTTCCCTTTCAATTTCATTAAAGAGTTTTAGAAGTATTGGCATTAAATCTTTTCTACGTATCTTGTAGAATTCAACTCTGAATCTATCAGGACCTGGGCTTTTCTTTGTTGGCAAGTTTTGTATTACATTTTCAATTTCATAGGCTGATATCAAGTTATTCATTATTTTTATATATTCTCGATTCAGCTTTGGTAATTCACGTTTGTAGGAATCTGTCCACTTCCTCTGTATTTTCAATTCTATGAGTGTAAATATTTTTGCAGTAAGTATTGATGATCTTCTGAACTTCTACAGGATATTTAGTTATTTCATTCTTTTCATTTCTTATTGTATGAATCTGAGTTTTTCTTTCCTTTTTTGATAAGGTTGGCTAGGAGTTTATCAATTTTATTTATTCTTTCAAAGAACCAACTCTTTCATTCATTACTTATTTGTACATTTTTTAGTCTCATTGCATTAATTTATGCTCTGTTCTTCATAATTTCCTGCTTTCTTTGGGCTTGACTTGATCTCTTTTTTCTAGAAGCTTAAAGTGTAGCATGAGGTTGTTTATTTGTTCTCATTCTATTTTTCTAATATGGGAATTGACTGCTGTAAATTTCCCTCTGAAGACTGCATTCATTGTGTCCCACAGGTTCTGCTAAGTTGTATCTGATTTATGTTTGATTGTAAATATTGTTTAATTTCTTCTTTGATTTCATCTGTGGCCCTTTGTTTTCTCAGGAGGGTGTTATTTAATTTCCTTGTGTTTATGGAGTTTTTGCAATTTCTTTTGTCATTAATTTCCAATTTCATTGTGCTATATTCCAATGGTATGCATGGGATAATTTGAATTCCTTTCATTTACTTAAACATATTCTATGTGCCAGTATATGGCTTATATTAGAGAATGTCCTGTGTGCCCCTGAGAAAAATATGTATTCAGATGTTTTTGGTTGGAATATTCTGTAAAGTTCTACTAAGTCTATTTGTTCACAAGTTTGGTTGAGCTCTATTATTTCTTTGCTGATTTTTTGTCTAGTTTTTATATCTTTTTGTGCTAATGGGCATTAAAGTCTTCTGTTTGATTGTATTACTGCTTATTTGATTTTTCACATCTGTTACTATTTATCTTATGTAGTTGGGTGCTTCTGTATTTGGTGCATGTTTATGATGTTATCTCTTCCTTTTGTAGTTTTCTTCTAACAAGTATGTAGTGTCATTCTTTATCTCTTATGATTCTTGGTTTGAATTTCACATTGTCTGCAAACAGAACAGCTACCCTTGCTTTTTTCTGGGCTCCTGTCACATGGGGTATTGTTTTTCATCCCTTGACTTTTAGCCTATGATTTTCCTTTTGAGTTAAATGTATGTCTTGTACACAGAATATTGTTGGGTTTTGTTTCTTGATTCATTCTGCCCATCTGCTACTTACAATTGTTGAACTGAGGCTATTTACATTAATGATTATGAGTGATATTTATTGGCTTACGTGTGTCATGTATTTTATTTCTCCATTAATTTTGAAGGATAGTTTTGCAGGGTTCATCAATCTGGGTTGAAAGTTGTTTTCTTTCAGGACCTGAAATACTTCATTCCAAGGTCTTCTTGACTTGATGGTTTGTGTTAAGAAATCTGCCATAATTCTGATGGGCTTTCCTTTATAGGTGGTCTGTTTCTTTTCTCTAACAGCCTTTAATATTATGTTCTTTTGCTGAATTTCTGGGATCTTGATTATTATACATCTGGGTGTAGATTTCTTCTGGTTATGATTAATAGGATTTCTATATGCCTCATTTATTGTATGTCAGATTCTATTTCCATGCTTGGGAATTTTTTTCTATTACTCTGCAAATAGTCTTTTTATGTCATTTGTGTTGACTCCTGCTGTTTAGTTGACACCTGTTAGTCTTACTTTTTTTGCATCATTTTGTAGCTGTTGAATTGTTATTTTCTGGTTTCTTGTTATTTTTAAGAGATCCTTCCTTTCATGACTATTAGCTACAATGCTTTCTTCAAGTTCTGAAAGTCTGTCTTGAGCTTCCTTCAAGCAGTTTTGCCAGCTTTCAATGGAATTTTTAATTTCCTGGATATCTCTTTGACTTTGTTTCTTGCACTTGAACTCTTATATTGTTCTTTCAAGGTTTCCAATATTTTTCTATGCTTCTCTAATTTTTTTATCTGTTTTCTTCAGATGTGCTGATCAATTCTTTCATTATTGTCAATTCTGTTTTTACCTGAGAGATTATTTCTGATCTGATTTCTTCTATGGCCTGATGGAGTTGTTTCTTTACTTCAGCTGTTATCATTTCAGAAATGTCGGGTGTCTGACTTCCAAGCTCTTCTATGCTGATGTCTCCTAGACTTGCTCTGAGTGAAGTACAAGTCTGAGATTGCACTTTTCTCCTTTGCTTTGCCATTGCCAAAGATCTCAAGCATCCGTAGGGCTCAGCCTGGCTCCTGCAACAGTGGGGTCAGGACTCAGTCACTGAGGTTCTTAAAGCTTCCTAGGGCTCAGCATGGCTCTAACACTGTTGAGGGGCTTTGGGCAGTGTGGCTCACTGAGTTTCCTAAGGATGTCTAGGGCTCAGCATGGCTCCCATGGAGGTGTGATGGAGCAGGGCATGGTCACTGAGGCTCCCAAAGCTGTCCAAGGCTCAGCTTAGCCCCTGAAATCATGTGGAGGGCAGGATGTACTCACCAATGCTCCTGAAGCTGTCCAGGTCTCATTGTGGCTCCTGTGCCTGTGGGGTGGGGTGGGGGGTGGTCACAGAGGTAATATCTACATTTTAACAAGGTTCAATATTATTTCATATATTCTGAGGTTTGACAAGCATGCTTGCAATGAAATGCTACTGAGAAACTATGAAAGATTTAAAGTGGAGTAGTGATAATATTTGCATTTAAGGTCAACCATCTGGAGATATTTGTGAAAAAACCACTTAGCTGGTGTCTTGGCTACTTTTCTCTCGTTGCTTAGACAAAACACCCAACACCCAAAATGAAGGAAGGAAAGGTTTATTTAGCTTACAGTTTGTGGAGGTTTCAGTCCATATTTGGCTGGTTCTGAGGCAGAGTGGTACACGGCAGAGGGCAAACTGTTCAGGGCAGCAGAGAATAGCAAAACCAACCAGCAAAAGGGAGGAATGGCTGCAAGCAGCCTCTTTCCTTCCCTTACATTGTAAACAGCCTACCCCCACCCAGGGGGCATGTAGCTCTCAGAGAGTCTCCATGCCCTCCTCTTCCACAGGCTCAGGATGTATACAAAGTAACCACCCTGGCTTCCTGCTGAATCACATAGTTAACCTTTTAAACTTCCCAAATTAACACAATAAACAACATCCCACAAGGGTAAGGGCATGTCCTTTTTACCCCAAGATTTACAACTGCTGAGTTACTTAGCCAAACCTCTCCACTCTCCAAGTTGACACAATGTATTAACCATAACAGCTGGGGTAAAATCCAAGCCAAGACCAGTAACTAGTACAGTACTGGCAAAAGTTTAGAAAAATTGAAACAGAGATGTATAATATAAATAAGAAAAATGACAGAAACTAATGTTCTGAATTGTTCATATCTAGATTATATAATTTGTTTACTTATTTGGAGCTGTCTCAAAATTTCTTTTTAAAAAGAAATAAGTGCTGAGGGGCTGGGGATATAGCTCAGTGGAATAAGCGCCTGCCTAGCAAGAGCAGGGTCCTGAGTTCGATCCCCAGTACCGCAAAAAAAAAAAAAAAAAAAAAAAAAAAAAAAAAAAAAAAAAAAAAAAAAGTGCTGAGGATATAGCTCAGTGCAAATGTCCTGGATTTAATCCCCAGTGTGCACTACCACATAAAGAATGAATGAGCAAATGAATTAAGTAATGAATGAGAAAGAACAGAAGGAAGGAAGGCAGAAAGAAAGAAAGAAAGAAAGAAAGAAAGAAAGAAAGAAAGAAAGAAAGAAAGAAAGTAGGAAGGAAGAAAAAGAGGGGAAGAAGGAACAAAAGGGAAGACAGAAAGGAAAGGAAATAATGGTTGATACATTGTGTCAATCTGAGAAGTCTAGAAGCTTAACTAAGTACCTCAGCAGGTCTTCATCCTGGAGTGTAGAGGACATTTCCTTTCCACTCTAGAATGTTGTTCATTGTGTCAACTTGACAGGATTAGAAGTTTAACTAAGTGATTCAGCAGGAGGTGAGGGTCCTCACTTTGTAAACACCCTTAAGCTGTGTGAGAGGAGAGTGCAAAGAGGGTGTGGGTATAAAGGACGCCCCTCCATCCAGGGCAGGTAGCCTGCATTATAATAAGAGAGAAATGAGGAAGGATAGATTACTGGTTCTTCGGAGGAGCTCCAGTCTTCACCTTCAGCTTGCAAGTCATCTCCTGGCTTCCGGTGCAGACTGTTTGGCTTCTGCCTGGAACTCTCCAGCCTTCTCAGTTAGATTCTCTAGCCTTCCAGCGCAGACCCATCTGCCTCCTGATACGGACTTGCATGAAACACTGCAGTGAGCTCCAGACCTTAGACTGGACCCTTCGGTCTCCTGCATGCTGCCATCCTCTGCATGCTTCCTCATCCAACTCTGTGGCTGACCACCATAAGCCAACTTTGTAATTTCTTATAAATTTGTGTATCTTGTGTTACATCTGTTTCTCTAGCAAACCCTGACTGATAAGGGAAAGGAAAGGAAAGGAAATGGGTCCAAGGGACTGTGTCATGATTCTTTGAGTTCCTAACCAAAATAAGGATAGTAAAAAGTGTCAGAAACATTAAAAAGCTTCCCTGCAGAGCTGAAATATTGTGAGTGCCCACTCTCTTAATAAGCACAGACAGGTACTATTTTCAAACTCAAGTCATATAAGAAGTACTACCAGTAGATTGTAGGATATATTTGAAATGTGTTTCATACAGCTGGAAAACACAGAGAACTAGTATAGTACTAACACTGAACGTGACGGGTTTGATTTCACCCACCTGCAACTTGAAGTCTTAAGAAGATGATTGGCTGCAAAATGCGAGAGGCAGAAATATTGTGTTGTTTTAGAAGTGCTCTTTCTTCGTAAAGTTTATTAGGGCAAAAAATGTAAGCCAGGGGAAAGAGGGTTAGGATGTGTTCATCCTGGGTTCTATATTAGTCAAGGTTCTCCGTATCTCCAGAGAAATAGAACCTGCTTACATACAAAGAGATACATGAAAAGATTTACTATCAGGAGAGACTCACATGATCATGGAGACTGGGAAGTCCCACAAACTACTGTTTTCATGCTAGAGACCCAGGAAATCTCCTGGTATAATTCAGTCTGAGCTCAAGTGCCTGAGAGTCGGGAAAGGGAATAGTGTAACTCCCAGTGAAAGGCTAATAACTGGAAAATAGGAGTGGAGAACTGGGGTAAATCCTGGAATCTAAAGACCTGAGAACCAGGACCACCAGTGTTGAATGGCAGGACAAAGATGTATATACCAGCTCAGAAAGAGAAAGCAAGTGCATGCCTTTTTGTCAGATGCAGGCCATAAACAGATAGGGTATGCCCACCTACACTGGTGGAGAGGGATCATATTTATTCAGTTTGTTGATTCAGATGTCATTGCCTTCTAGAAACACCCTCATAGACACAACTAGAAGCAATGTTTTATCATTTATCTGGGTGTACCTTAACCAAGTCAAAAAAACACATGAAATTAACCATCACAAGGTCTGTCTAATACGGCTATATAGAGAAGTAAGGAGTTTCTCTAAGAAAGAAAGTGTAAGCCCACAGTGGGCTGCACAGGAACTGAGAAAGGAGATATACATCAGTCAAGTAAATGAAGGAACTGAAAGGGAAGCTGAAAAACTCCTCAGAAGAGTGTCTATTAATCATTTAGCAGGACGCACTTGGGACCCCTACCTCTAGACCTACAGAGGGAAACCACTGGGCTTTGTAGCAAAAGAAGGAATTTTCCATATGCATGACCTGCTCTCAATCCTCCACCTATTTAGGGATGTGTGTGGCCTGAAAAATGACAAGCATAGAGTGCGGGAGGGTGTTGTGATGTGGAGAAAGCAGAGAGAAAAATTACCATTCCATTTCCTCATTTCTGACTTTCAGCATCGGATGTGCTTAAACTGGGGTGAGGGAAAAGTAATACTAAAGCCAATTCTGGATTTTCAGTATTACACCATACTGAATACTCTCGTCACCACAGCCTTCTCTGCATGTCCCTCTGCTGCGCTGCTGTGACTAGGAGTCAGCCCACTAGGGCCAGAAATCTCTACAAACTGTGAGCCAAAATAAACTGTTCCTCTTTTAATTTTGAGAGTGTTAAGTATTGTGTCTCTACAGTGAAAGAAAGTAACCAAGATATATTGTTTGCTATTTGTCAATTGCCTCAAGCAGTTGTGACCTGTAAATGTCATTTTACTTTAAAGTACAGTAAACAGTTACAACAAAGCACAGACAGATTCCAGCAGGGTTTTCATTGAGAAATAGAAAGTGTAGGGCTGGGGATATAGCTCAGTGGAATAAGCGCTTGCCTAGCAAGCTCAGGGTCCTGAGTTTGATCCCCAGTACCGCAAAAAAAAAAAAAAAAAAAAAAAAAAAAAAAAAAAAAAAAAAAAAAAAAAAAAAGAGAAATAGAAAGTGTCTACCAATCAATCACATGTTTATCCCATCAAAGAAAATTGAAAAGAACTGTGAAAGAAAAAAAAATAAAGCTTAATTTTGGATATGTCAAAATTTTGCTTACTCAGTATATAAATTTACATTTTTAGTGACTGTGGCATTTTAGTCCTGAGAGTGGAAGCACACACCTCTAATCCTATGATTTAGGAGGCTGAGGCAAAACAATTGGGAGAGTTCAAGGCTAGACTTGACTACATAGCGATAGTCTCTCAAAAACAAAGAAAAAACCCACAACACATATAACATTTTGTTCATTTATCCTCTTATAAATCCTGCAAACTTGAGTTGATTCTGTTACAACAGAATATGCTAAACAGAAAAAAATGGAATTCTGGTACAACTGTCAGTTGTGGGCATTAGTAAACCACATTCATCTGCAGGTTATACCAGCCTCAACCTAGAAGTTTTATATTGCTATTGTAGAGTTGTCTATTTTTATACTGCAAAACCAGAAGAAAATATTCTATTATTTCTGCTTCATAAAAGGAAATACTATAATTATTTCTACACCCAATAAAAAGTTTGCTTAATCTTGTTTTACTTAATATGTATTTATTACTCTTTGCTGTGCCTTTGTGTAAAAGGAGAAATTTTCTCCAGAGAGCATATATGTAGCCATTTATTCATAGACATTCTTTACAGTGGTTCTTAAACATTACCAAGCGTCTTCAGAATTTACATGTCTGAAGTTTCATGCTTAGGCAAAGTCAATCTTCCCCTTATTCACTAAGTATCTTCAGATTTTAAATTTTAAAATGGCACACTGATAGAATTAACTTTGTGCTCTTAAAGAATCATTTCTTTTCACATAACCTTTAACATATTTAAGTACTGATACAATAAAATTATCTATCCCTACCTTTGCTGCTTTATTTTGCATCACAACAAAATAAACAACAAGTGACAGCATATAACCGAGTGGACCCCTTCTATTGGTTTTAAAAATCCTAGAGGAGAAAAATAACATTTAATACAGAAAATAAGGAGACTTCCAGGAAGATGGCAACCGGGTGAGCAGCAGAGAAAGATCCTCCAGGAGGATTGCCATCCAGACGTGGCAACATGAGAAAGACAAGAAGGAGAGAAGTGGGACCCCTGATGGCCTTGCGGGCTTATCAGTGGGACCTTGACCATAGTGAACCTGGTTCCCTACCTATCTGCCGTCTTTGAGGATGGGGGCTTTTCCACCTCCTGCCATAGCAATTTGTGTGCACACGTTTGTTACAGCATAATTTGAAGCTGCCACGTCTCTTCCCAATGTGATAGCCCGAGGGAGTAAATAAACCAAAAAGTACAGTTACTATCAGAGGGAAGATGACTGATTAGGAGGGAGAACAGAGACGAGGGCAGAGAAAACTGACTAATTGAATGAGCCATCATCTGTATAACTGAGTAACAAATACCAAGATAACATTATGTAATACAGCATCCAGTGCTAATTCCCTACTATCTTCTCTATAATTTTGTATTTCCTTTATTGTTTTTATGTCAACAAATGCAAAGATAACATTATGTAATACAGCATCCAGTGCCAATTCCCTACTACCTTTTCTGTAATTTTGTATTTCCTTTATTGTTTTTGTGTTATTCTGGTTTATGTGTCTCCATTCTTTTGTTTTTAAAATAAAATAAAATAAAAAACAACAACGAAAAGAATACAGAAAATGAGGTAGACCTTGTTTGCCATCAGTCCTGGGGTGATCCTCCTTAATGAAAGTCTACATCTGGCCAAAAGTTGGGGCTCTTGTATCCATCTGTCATGGTTTGTATCTAGAAGTACCCCAAAGCCTCGTGAAGTCATAGGGTGGTCTTCTAGGGAATGTGACTGATTCACTTTCTAGTGCTGGGATTATAGGTGTGAATGCTACACCCACTCTAGGATAGATAGCCTACATAAAATACAAGGGGTAGAAAGAGTTTTCTCTTACACTCCCCCCTTTCTGCTCTTGTTGCTTTTGCTGTCTTTCTGCACCATCAACTGTTGTCCCTGCCACACCGCCCTGCCTTGGAGCCAACTTATTATGACTGAAACCCCCACAAACTGTGAGATAAATAAACCTTTCCCCTTTTAATTGTGGGTGTCAGATTTTGTCCCAGCAATAAGAGAAAAATATCTAAGACACTATCATAGAAGATAAAATTTCTTTTTAGACTCAGAGAAACTGTCTACCACAAATGTCAAAGGTCTTTTGACAGGAAGAAGGTTTCACATTGTCAGGTGGGCAAAGTAGCCCTAAGAGAACACTCTTGCAGGAAGATGACAAACCTCTCAGAGATTCAATTTGCTTATCCATGTGCTAATAACTCATAAAGTCTTGTAGAATTCCAGGAAGAAGTGCTTGACACAGTGTCTGGTAAATAGCAGACAGGTGGGCAGTGAGTTATCTAGCATCTGCAAAAGCTAAAGAGTGTTGAGATGATGTTAGGATTTATACTTAGATGTGCCCTCAAAGCCCTGTGCACTCCTAGGTGAGGCTTTCGGAAGCTGATCAGATCATGGGGGAGTGAAATTCATCAGTGGGTTACTCCACTGGGGAATTTATAGCTAAATGTGATCTGGGAGGTAAAACCTGTTTGCAGGAGTTGGGTCACTATGGATGTGGCCTGGAAGGGTATAGTTCCCTCCTCCCACCCTTCATTCCTCTCTCTACTTCCCACCTGCCAGGCCAAGTGCAAGCCTCCTCTACCATGTCCCTCTGCCATGCTTCTCTGACTTGGAGCTAGCCAACTATAGCCAAAAACCTTTACAAACTGTGAGTCAAAACAAACCATTCCTCTTTTAACTTGAGGGTGTTGAGTATTGTGTTTCTGCAATGAAAGAAGGTAACCAAGATACATTGTTTGCTATTTGTCAACTGCCTCAGGGCAGGTGTTCAATATACAGCAATTCAATGAGTGGATGAATGAGCATTCTAATCAACCAACACTTCGGGCTAAATACAGCTTTTAGTCCAAGGCTATGGGATCAGAATCTCATGCCCGACTTGAACCTTGGTATTACTAATCCATGACTCCATAGTAGCTACGTTCCTGGATCCTGGCCGACTGACATCAACTGCATGGTCCTACCTGAACTTTCTGAGTGATCTCAGGCTTCTGTTTGTTTCATCAACTTAATTGCTGTATCTCTAATATATTTTAACAAAAGCAAACATACTCAGTTCATATCCAGAGTAGGAGGAGCACTGAACCTGTCAAAAAGGTCATTACAAATCAGTTTAAAGAGAAACTTGACATACAAGAAGTAGAACCTTAACCCTTAACTTTTTTGTTGTTTTTGTTTTGATTTTCAGACAAGGTCTTGGTATGTTGTCCAGGCTTGTCTCTAACCCTAGAATTCAAGGCTCAGTCTCCTCAGTACCTGGGATTGCAGGCATCTACTACTGCAACCAGCTGTTTAACCTTTAAATATTTTAATGTCATACTATTAGCATGATCTTAGTACTATGGTGACAACTCCTCAATGTATTTATGTAAATAGTTTTCAAAATGTAGAGACAATTTCTGAGAATCCACTCTTCCTTTAAGAGGTGTTGGAGAGTTTCACTCTTTTTAGGAAAGTCTCATATAGTTGCCCAATCCCCAACCCTCAGAATTTTGCTGCTTTGCCTTGTTTTCCATTCATTGTCAGCACTGGCATTACAGTCTACTGAGAAACTGATTTTTATTTTGTAACTATTTTACTATAACTATTGTTACATCTAGGCCCTTCTACAACTGAAAAAGATAGACAATGGACAACAGGTCCATGCTACCATACAGGATATTCTGCTACATGGGTTGCGTGATCCAGCACATCCAGTGTTACTAAACGTGTCAGTGGCAGACAGGGATGCCGTCTGAAGCTTCTGGCATGCTATGAGTCACACAGGCTTTTGAAGCAAAGCTCTGCCATCATCTGCAGACAACCACTCTTGCTTCGAGAAACAGGTCCGGGCTTGCTACTGGGCCTTAATGGAAACAGTATTTTACCACAGGACACTAGTTTACTTTGCAAAATGAGCTATTCATGGTGAACTGGGTGCTATCTGCGACACCCAGGCAATACGTGCACAGCAATAGCACATCACCAAATAGAAACGGTATATATGTGATTAAGTATGAACAGTTTCAAAGGTAAGTCGCATGAAGAAATGGCTCAAATGCCGGGTTTCCTACTCCTGCTATTCTGCCTATAATCCCCCAGCATGCATCTACCGCTCAGGGGTATAAGCTATGAATCAGTTGATACAAGGAGAGAAAACTAGGGCCTGGTTTAAAGGTGAACAAATGTATCACTATAGCCCCTTTCCTAGACATCTCTGGAGACACTGGCGAGGAGAAACCTTCACAGCGTGCAGAACTCAGGAAGTGTACCTGGTTGTACATTTTCTTAGAAGGAAAAAATGGCAAGATATGTGACTATCTACCCACTTATATACTACCCAATGACCTCACTGGATGGTCCAGAACATAGAAAGAACATGACTGGGAAAATGGTGACAAAGGCACCTGGGGAATATGTATGTGGATAGACTTCTCTATATGAGCAAAAGATATGAGGATATCTATGTCCCATGTAAATGCTTACTGAAAGGTGACTTCAGCAGAAGACTTTAATAAGTAAGTAGATAGCGTGACCTGTTATGTGGAGAGCAATCCTTTATCCCCAGATATTTTTATCATTTCCCGATGGGCTCATGACCAAAGTTCTCATGGTTCTAGAGATGTAGATTATGCATAGGCTCAGTGATATGGATTTCTTTCCACCAAGGCTGATTAGGATGCTGCTACTAATGAATGCCTGGTCTGCCAGCAATAGAGACCAACACTCAATTCTAGCATGGCAGCATTCTTTGGGGTGTTCACCCTACAACCTGGTATCATATTGATCATATTGGGCTGTTTCCCATGGAAAGGATAGTACTTCATCCTTGTTGGAAAAGACATTTATGCTGGGTAATGGATTTGACTTCTGTATGTACAATGCTTCTGCCTAAACTACCATTTGTGAACTGAAAGAATGCCTCATACATCATCATGGTGTTCCACACTCCATTGCTTCTGAAGTGTGGCCATGGGCTCATGTTCGTAGTTTCCACTGGTCTTGTTCCCACTTGCAGGGGTGTAGCAAAATTCTCCAGAGGGCTGTACACACTTTGAATCAGCATCCAACACACAGTAACTATTTCTGCCATGGCTGGGATTCACGAGTTCAGGAATCAAGGGGTAGAAGTAGGAATGGCACCACTCACCATTATGCCCAGTGACTCATTAGCAAACTTTTCACTTCCTATTTCTGCAACTTTAGGCTCTGCTGATGCAGATGTCTTAGTTCCAGAAGGGAGAAGGATAGTACCAGCAGGTGCAATGATTCCACTGAACTGGAAACTAAGACACCACACCCCTAGTCGTTTTGAGCTCTTTATGCCTCTGAGTCAACAAGCTTGAAGGCGATTTATGGTGCTGGTGGGGGTGATTGATCTACAGTACCAAGGATGAAATTAGACTGCTACTCCACAATTAAGGTAAGACAGAATATATTTAGAATGCATGAGAACCCTTATGGTGGCTTTTGGTATTGCTGTGCCTTGTTATTAAGGTCGATGGAAAACTCCAATAACCTGATGACAAATGTTCCAGAACCTTCAGGTATAAAGATACAGATCATGCTGTTGGGTAAAGAACCAAAATCTGCTGAGGAAATGCTAAAGGCGATACGGATACAGAGTGGGTATTAGAAGAAGATGGTTATAAATACTAGCTCTGATCACATGACCAATTATGAAAACAATGATTATAATTTTCTGAAGAATGTTTTTCCTATTCTGTCACTATATTTGTGCGTATATACACATGTATCCAGCAGATGTTTTGTTTTCATTCTTTATATCATGACAATAATTAATGTTGGTACTTAAGCATTGTTGAACCTACAATATAATACTTAAGTTATGGGATATCAAGAGAAGAATAAGCATCACCTAAAGATAAACTTAGCCTTCTCTTCTGGGAGGGAATTAGGCCATTTCCATTTGTACATAGAACAGTTGTATCATGTTAATCTTACATATGAACTTGCTGGTATATTTGGATATTAAGTATGGTTTTAAGGAGATGTATTTCACAGTCAAGTTCAAAGCAGTGGAATGTGATCATTAACTGTGATATGTCAATGAGATTTGAATTAGAACTGCTTAGAGTAGTAAAGTCCTGTGGGTGACTGCCACATATGCCAGCAAACTGAGTGGGGGGGATCCACTGCACATGGGTGGTACTAACCAGTGGGCTTGCACCCTGAATTTAATAATAAGGAAAAGGAGAAAAGAATATTCTTCTTGTGTGAAGTGTCTATTTATTTTGGCTGCCCATTTTTGATTGTGTTTTTATTTTGGAAGGGTCTCTTTTTTGGGTTCCTTACATATCCAAGGTAATAGCTGGCAAAATCTCTGATGAATAGCTGGCAAAATCTTTTTCTAGTTCTGTAGGTTTTCTCTTCACTCTGTCATTTCCTTTGCTATGCAGGAACTTTGTACTGTAATATAATCCCATCTGTTGATTCTTGATATTATTCCTTGTGCAATTGGTGTGCAGTGCAGAAAGTCTTTGCATGTGCCTATGTCTTAAAAAATTTTACTTTTTAAATCTTCCAACATTAAAATCTGTTTTAGTATTTAGATATTTGACCTACTGTGGTTTTAGTTTTGTACATGGTGAGAGACATGGGTCTAGAGTCAATCTTCTGCATGTGGAACCAATTTTCCCATCACTGTTTACCAATTAAATTTTTTTGCAGCAGGTAATTTTGGCTTCATCATTGAAAATAAGGTAACTGAATGTGTCTAGTGCTGTTTTTGCATCCTCTCTTCTGCTCCATTGATCCATATGTTTTTGTGCAGTACCATGCTGCTTTTATTACTGTAGCTTTGTAATATAACTTAGAATCTGAGATTGTGTTGCCGTTTGTTTTACTTTTTTTTGCCTAGAATTGATTTCATTATTCTGGGTCTCTTCTGGTTCCATATGAATTTTAGATTGTTATCTCTAATTCTGTGAGGAATGCTGTTGGCATTTGGATTGGGATTACAACAAATCTGTATTTCAATTCTTGAAGTATATCTATTTCCACAGTGTTGGTTCAGCCAATATAGGAAGAAAGGATGTTTTCCCACTTTCTGATGTTCTGCTTGATGTCTTTTTGAGGTTTTTCACTTACTTCATTAGTTTCATTTCTAAGTTTTCAATTTTTCTTAATGCTATTATAAATGGTATTGTTTTTCTAATTTCTTTTACAGTGGTTCATTATTGATGTATAGAAATGCTATTAACTTTTGTGTGCTGATATAATATTCTGCTACTTTGGTGAATTTAGATATTAATTTTAGAAATCTTTTGGATCTTCTATGTAAAGGAGTAAGTGTTCTGTAAATAATAATTTGACTGATTCCATCTCTCTCTGTATATATATATATATATATATATATATATATATATATATAAAACTAAATAGATATCCTTTACTTTTTTCTCTTGCCTAATTATTCCAGCTAATGTTTGAACTACCATATTGAACAGCTGTGGTGGCAGTGGACAGTTTTGACTTGTTCCTGATTTTGGAGGAAAAGTTTTCAGGTTTTTTGCATTTAATACATTAGCAGTAGGTTTCTCATAAATGGCTTTTACGAGATTGAGATAAGGTCCTTCTCTACTTATTTTTACTCAGGGTTTTATTATGAATGGATATTCAATTTTGTCAAAGGTTTTTTCTGGATCTAAGAAGATGATCATGTGATTTTTGTTGTTGCTTCTGTTTACGTGATATACTACATTTATTGATTTGTGTGTGTTGAAACATCTTTGCATCTCTGGGATGAAGCATATTTGATCATGATGTATGAGCCTTTTGAAGATTTGTTGCATTTTGTGAATATCTTATTGAGGATTTTTGGGTCTATGCTTATTAAAGGGATTGGCTTGTACATTTTTGTTTTGTTTTTAAAGACAAGTCCTTGTCTGGTTTTGGAATCAGGGTAATGCTAGCTTCAAGGAATGACTTTCAGAGCACAGGTTTTCAGTATATTTACTAATGGTCTTCTGCATTTTGGCAGTGTCACTTGTGATTAGGCCTTTTTCATTCCTAATTGCATTAATTTGGGTCTGTGCTTTCCTTTTTTTTCTCAGTAAGATTGGCTCTGTCTCTATTTTGTTTATTTTACAAATTCTTTGATATTTTTGTATTTAGTCTCAATTTCATTAATGTTTTTTGGATAGTCATCTCTATTAGAAGTCATCTTCACTAGACTGTCTTTTCATTAACATTTGGAAACTGCTTCTAGAACTACAAAGAAGCCATTGATAGTTTTTAGAATTCAATGAAATGTATTTCCCATCAGGCCATGACTGTCTAGAAGCAATATGATACAAACCACTTATGTAATTTTAAGTATCCTGTGAGGTAGCTTTAAAAAGTGAAAAACATGCAATTAATATCTTATTTGGCCCAATATGTATATGCAGTATTATTTCAGTTCTCATCAGTGTGAGAGTTTAGTTCATATTTGTTTTCTTAGTGTTTGAAATATGGTCTGTATTTTGTACTTTACTCCATTTTTCAATTTGGAGGCCATATTTCCAGCTACATTTGTAGCTACGATAGCTACATCTGACTAGTGGAAACTCCGCTGCATAGGGGCACTCCTAGGTAGTTTACTTTCAATTTCTTTCTCCCTTAACACTCTCGAACTCTGGTAGGAATGGTCAAGTGCCTCTCATTACTATAGGGTCTCCCTTCATTGTTTATTTATTTATTGCTATACTGAGTACTTAACCCTGCACCTCATATAGAGTAATATTTCCAGACTGTTTTATTTATTTTTTAATTTTGAAGCAGGATTTGGCTACTTTGCTAAATTATCCAGCATAAGCTCAAAATTGTGAGCCTCCTGCCTCAGTGCCCCCACGCCATTTTTGGGATTATAGGTATTTTCCAACATATGTGCCTTCATCATTTATCTCTGATATATTTATCTAGTTTCATAATGTAACTTGTAAACTGTAAGGCCAGAACCATAGACTCATTAAATCTCAAAGTTGGAAGTAACTACAATCACTTAATTTTGCTTTTGACATACTGTTCCTCTGAGTAAATTCCCTACCGAGTATTCAGAATCCACCTGGAGACAAATTCAATGGTTGAGGTATTCGCATACATGCTAAGGTATGGACATCTCTTTGGCTTTGCTACAAGAGGATCTTCTCGGGATCTGATACCTATTTTCTTGACATTTACATGAAACAAATTTATGCCACGTTATTGATGTTTTTCATATTTGGGGATAGTCGGGTAGCTTTTTTTCCCTAGGAGAGTCCTCCCAAATTTGATCAATACTTCATTCCTCTAAATTGTTTTCATTACCTTTGTTTTTGAAACAATCCTAGTTTTACTGAGGTCTTCTGAAAGTGCTCCATCTGGAACAGAACACAGTATTTGAGATATGGTCTCACTATTGAAGGGTATATATGTATCCTTACTCCTCGCTTCTGTGTAAAATTGATCTATCAGTCATTAGAACACAATTACTTTAGGAGGCTGGAAGAGGAGTCCCACTAACTTACACCATCTCCTACGTCTTGGGTTTTAGTCCATAATTCTATAAACGTACACCACACAATTCATCAGGGTTTCTTAATGTATTCCTGTTTTCAACTGAAAGTTGGTAGCGTGTGCTTTCTGCACTGGCTAGAGAGAGAACTTTAGCCGAATCGTGCTGAGAATCCGTAACTTTGGGGGACAAGGGAAAGTGAGGTCAGAGAGCGGCTCCGAAAGTGCCCACAGCTACTGCGCTCCAGCTCAGATCTCGAGGGCAATTTCCTACAGCTTTTCTCTCTTTCCTTCACCAGTAACAGGAATTTCCTCCGCGTGTGCAAGCAGACGAGAGCGGTAACAGAACGAGGCCAATCGAAGCGACTACAGAGAAAGACCCGCAGGGACCGCACGGGGGAAGGCAGGCCTGGCCGTGGGATGGCACGGGACGAACACCGAGTCGAGAGGAACGCCGGGCGATCACGCCGGGAACCTTCAGGCCATGCGGGCGCGGGGAGGGGTGGAGGGTGTGTGCGCGTGCGCGGAGGGCGAAGACGCGGCGACGTCGGCGTGGGCCGGCGGTGACGTGTTCACCGGCGTCCGGCCCGCCCCCGTCCCGTTTCCCCTGGCGGGTCTTTGGGGCGGCCCGACAGTTGTCGCGCTAACAACTGAGTGACTTGGTGTGACCCGGCCCAGCCTCAAGTGGGGTACGAAGCAGGGCGGAGCGTGCAGCTAGCTGTGCACAGGTGTCCCCGGCTCTGCCCGCCACTTGGGACGTAAAGATAAAAGCGGAAGTGAGGGCGGTATGGAGGCTGGAGCGGCCGGAGAGATGGGAAGCGGGTGAGCTGGGGCCAGGAGATGGGGAGGTGGGAGGGACGCGTGGGAGCCGCGGGCCGGGGCCGGGGCCGGGGCTGCGGGGCGGCGGCGGGGCCCAGGCCCTCGAGCCGGTCCTTCCGCCCCGCCAGCCCGGAGCTGTCATCACGGCCACTCCTGGAGGTGGCGGGTGGGGGTGGGGATACAGAGAAAGCCCGAGCCACTTACTGGCCAGGTGTTAGGCCGCGATGGCCAGGTGCGGTGATTTTTCGGTCCTGCGTAGGGGGCGGTTTTCACGAATTTCTTTTTTCTTTGACACGGTGGTTATATCGTTTTCTTCATGTAGATTTTTGGGAGGAAAATCAGCCTTCTTGTATCTTCCCACCCGAATGAAAAGTAAATTATTGGTTAGGGAGTTAGTTTTAGTGGACTGCGGTTGAATTTAACCATCGAGGAATCGGTGGGGTCATTTTGAAATAATTAAAGGTGTATGTGTTTGCTAGGCACGTGGTACGGATAGATGGATGATTTTTTAAAGACCAGTTTTCTGGTGCTACATCAACTTATATAATGCAGCCTGTTCCTGCATTATACTTTGGTTTAAAAGAAGTGTCTCGTTAGCGGTAATTAAAAGTTTGTACAAGTGGTGTCGCATGTGCATTGCAAATTGAAATGATATTTTCTGTCTTTCTCGAAGTTAAGGTTAGATTGAATAGCCGGGATCTCAATCACTAGAACTCACATTTCATAATTGAAGTAACTTTTTCTGATTTTTAAAAAGTGTCTTCAAAAGTTGAGAATTTGGTTTTTGATTCTACTTTGCAGTGTGCGCCGGTTTCTGTTGTATGTTTTATTTTTAATGATTCTAGTAGTAATCCTTTAACTATACTTATTTTTACTAGAAGATACGGTTTCTCAGGAGTTTTATAGTTTAAAACGTTAATTTACATCATATTGAAACTATCTTAAAAAACAGTGCTATAAATAGAATGGGTTGGCTTCGACCATTTACTTTTCTGCACAACCCTTATGGAATGTTCGTAAAGAAGTAGCTTCTCTCCTTGCTCCAATTAATTATGCTTTTATGTGAGTTGCTTTTCTAGTCCAGTGTGTACAGTGCGGTGAAATAACAAGGCCAGCTAAGGAGCAGAAGTTCCTCCGAGCACGCAGAAGACAGGCTGTGGGCTCTCCTAATCTAACGCAATAGGAAATTCTCCAAGCCGCGCTCCTTTAAAACTAAGAAATCGTAGTGATCTGGAGACTGTTCTAAGTGAATGTAACTCCTTTTCTACTGAAAACTCCTAGCTGTGCTCTCAGGTTTGGTCTTAACAAATGAACAAGATGTAGTACAAGTAGACAAAGTAACTACAACTAAAAATGTTTTCAACATCAGCGTTGTGGTGTTCCATAAATGACAAAATCTTGTGAACAGAAAAATATGACATAAGAAAATAGAACATTTTAAAAATCAGGTTATTTTATATGACAGTGAACTAGTTTGAATTTTTTTTTTTTTTTTGGCAGTACCGCTGATCGAACTGAAGACCTTGCACTTGCCAGGCAGGCGCTTATTCCACTAAGCTATATCCCCAGCCCCAATATTTAACGCTTAGGTTTTTATTACTATTTTTTTTTTTGGTACTGAGACTTGAACTCAGGACCCTGTGCTTGCCAGGGAGGTGCTTGTGCTGCTGAGCTATATATATCCCTGGCAATGAACTTCTTTTAGAGGATGCATTTGGCTTCACTACTAGGCGTGCGAAATTGAAGTTACAAAAAGCGAACAGATGTGCAATGTCAAGTGTGATTCCAATGACGAGAGATTTTCCACAAAAAATAATGAACTAAAGAGATGCTTAGAATAGTTAAAAATATGCATGAAAAATGGGCAGCTTGATGTTTTCTTGGGTGGCCCTTCCTTTCCTTGTGAACGAGGAGCCACTTCTTCCCACCACAGGTACAACGAGCTGCCTCATCCCTCGCGGTTAATGGAGGGTGGGCTACACCATCATCCCTGGCCATCAGTAGTACTAGACTTGCAAGAAGAAATGATCTGTAGATGCCAGTTAAGTGTAGGCTGAATAATTTTATTTATTTGCATGAATTTTTTCCCTGATCCTGGGGCTTGAATTTAGGTCCCTCTTTATTGAGGGCTCCTCCTCCGATTTTGAGACAGGGTCGTTCTAACTAACGTTGCCCAGGCTGGACTTAACACTCAGTGCTCCTGCTTGAACCTCTCAAGAGTGTTGACATTACAGGAACATCACCACATCCAATTGAATGAGTTTTTGTGATTTAGCTTTCTTGATCCTGTTGAGCAGGGTCTTTAAAAAAGTTTTGGGGGAGTCATTCATTCATTCATGTCTTCATGTCTTCGTATGTACTGGGCACTATGTGAGGTTTAGGAAGTAGAAATACAATTTCTTGCTCATGAAAGTTTCTATAGTGGACCCAGTGGCACCCTTTTAAGAGAGAATCTTGGCTAGTCTTCCTTTTCATGTCATAGACCTCTAATTGAAAGTAAAATTTTTTGCAGTACTGTGAACTAGCATTTAAGGAACACAACTTGATAATGTGTTTGATTAAAAAGAAAGTGTACATGCCAGTGGTTTGCTACCTAAGGGGAGTTTTTTTTGCAAAGTAAAAATTAACAATTGGAACTAAGTTTGTTCCTGAAAAAAGTATTTTCCAGTATTTACATGGTGTGATTGATTCGTTTACACATTAATGACTTGTAAATTCAAGAGTTCCATGAACAAAGTATATAGATGAGGAACATTATGGAACTTGCTGAGGAAAGTAAATTTATTGCCTCCTAACACCTTTGGACAGGTAGATGACATAAGCCTTTTCTGTATAAAGTATGTCGTGATCTGGTAAAGTTTGCAAGTTTGAGACGATGTCTACCTCAAACTGAAGTTTTAGCAAGAGCAATATCTATGGAAAGAAAAAGTGCAGAATTACGAAGAACAAGAGAGTAAAGTATAGGTTGAACATTTCTAACCTACAAATCCAAAATTAAACTTTTTGAACCCTAACATATCACAAATAAAATCCACACCATAAAACATATAGAAAATTATTTAAAATATTGTGTGAAATCAACTCCAGGCTATGTATATAAGGTATACATGAGAAACAAATTTTGTGTTTAAACTTGATTCCTACCCCCGAGGTACCTCAGTGTACACTGGTAGCTGTTCTAAAATCTGACGCATTTTACATAAGGAATTCTCAATCTCCATTTAATGCCTATTTAACAACCAGCAGAAGGAATCCATTATGTGTTTATCTCCTACATTATAATGTAAAATTACTTACTACTTGTATCATTTGCTAACTTTGTTGAGTTAATTAGAAATGGAGAAAAGCTGTTCCAAACCTACCCACCTGGAAGATAGTTGGGAATCTAACATAATAATAGGCCCTATGTCAAATGTTCATTCATATACCATCTAATTTAAGTCTCCCATTTTGCATGTAGGTAAGTATGGGAAATCTTAAATTTAATTTTTCTGCTGATGTCAATTCAGAGAAAATGTGTTTTAATTCCTGTGTGAGCATTCTGTTTAGTCAGATTTTTCAACCTGATTTTTCAGTCTCTTTTCATTTTATTGGTAAAAGATACTAATTCCAGAGAAGTTGAATGATTTTCTACCGTGAAACAAAATCTTGCATCTGAAATTATTCTTTATTTGTATTTTATTTTCTATGTCATTCTAACTCCCCTTGTTGTTTGACTAGACTAACACTTGGGGACTTAGGTAAATTATAAATAAAGATTCTCATGTCTCTTGCAGGTTTTGCTGCGTTTTGGCTAGTTTTATTCCATTTCTGTGATTCACTCTCCGAAGTTAATTCCTAGAAATTGCAGTCATTTTCAACAGTTTGTACTCAGGTAGACAGGCTAGAATTTGGTGAGGCACATAATTGAAAATCTAGGAATAAATATGAAATTTAAAGTTTAACCAAAAGCATTCTTAGGATATGTTTTGATAAGATAGTTGCTAATTGATGAACGTCTATATTTGGGGAAGAGAAGGTCCACAACCTTGTTATTTAAGCAAAGAATGCCCATTACTGAATCAGAATTTCTGGTGATAGAATCTGAAAATACGCATTTTTAAGAAACTCCCCACTGATTACAATGTAGTCGGTTGTGTTATTGGAGAATTTCTTTAAACTGAAGAATTCAGTAGCTCTTAATTTTGGGTAATATCTGTTCCTTGAACTTCAAAAAAATAATTTATATTAGGACTATAGAATAATTGAACTTCAAAAAGAAGGAAAGCAATTTATCTCAGGATTGTAGAATAATTAGGGTAGCAGTTGCTAATGTTTCTTGCCATTTTCAAAACCTATTGAAATCACTTTAAATTAAGGGAATGGTTAGCAAAATTCTCAGTTGTAAGTAGCTAATAAATATGGCATTATGTGAATTTTCATTAGAGAAAACAAAAGTTCCATTCCAAGAGAAGTAATTCATGCTTCTTGTTGAGCCAGCGTGTTGTTTGGAAAACTTTCTTGACTATTTTTGTTTTTCTCAGACAACGTCTTGCTGTGCAGTGCATGCTGGCTTTAAACTTGGATCCTCCAGTCTCAGCCTCCCGTGTGTTAGAATGACAGACAGATGCTGTGGCACTCAGATGAAAATCCCTTTACTTTCTTATGTCCATTAGGCTAATCAGATAGAACAATGTAAAAATGCTAAGTTCTCTTCGGCATAGCAGAAGCAAAGGCACCTTCTTTATTTAACAAATTTAAATATAAAGTTGTATGTAAATGATTTTCAAGAAATTAATTTCAGAGTGATACTCAATTTGCAAAAGTAATTTCAGGACATCTTTTCCAGTGTAAATGTGTTTTCTAAAATGAGCCCTTCATTATTCTTTTTAATGCTGAGGAGGGTCACTATTTTTTAGCGTTCTTAAGTAGTTAAGGAGGGTTTGCGAAAGTATTAACAGTATCGATATTCTAATCATTAGAATGATAAGAAAAATCACTTCTAGACCATTTCACAGTTCAATGCTCTGAATATATATATCAAGAAATACTACAAAGTATTGTAGGAATGGCAGGAATACACTACTGCTCTACTTTCAGAAGTTACCACAAGGACGCTGGGTTTGTGATACTTGGTAGTGTATTGACTTGGAGCAAGGCCCTGTCATTGAGTTTGACCATCAGCTTGGAACAACTTGAGTGAGATGTTAGGAAGTTTGAAGAGTGGCAGATTCAACTCCAGCTTTTCAGTGGTGTGTTCTTACCATGTTTATTAAAAACAACATGAACATTGCTGAAGTGCTAAATCTAGTGGGTATTTTCATTACATATCTTGATAGCATTTTACATGATTGACTCTAACTTTTGTCCTGAATGTTTTTCTTCCCTTGGATTTGGCAACATAACTCTTCTGGTTGTCTCCTAGTCTTTTTGTCTGAATATGGCTCAGAGTTTTTTTAATAGATCTTTTCTTTCTGGTTATTTCTAGAAGGCTTGTGCCCCATCTTCTGTTTTTTCTTTTTAGCTTTTCCACAAAATCTGTTGTGGTTTTCTTGGTGATCCCCCTATTTATATCTTGACGCCAGACTCTCTTCTGAATTACACAGTCCTGTAACTCAACAGGAAGCCAATGCTGAATGACCATTTCTACTTGAATGTCATTTAAACATATGAAACTCAGCATACTGAGATTAGATTAGAAACCAACTCACTAAGTAAAACTAACCTCAGCGTTAGCTCTGCAGATTTTTCCATCAACCTGACCAGTGTATGTGGACATCAGCATTGATCTTCACCCCTGCCCCCACCACAAGAAGTGATTCATGAATCAAGTAAATGTGACCTACATAGTTACTGTACTTTTTTCGTCCACTTTCCTTTAATTCACTGCCATTAGTTCCTTTCAGAGACCACCATCTCTTCATCTTTGATTTGGATTGTTACAGTAGCACTTCAGTGCCTTTCTGCTCCCAGTCTTCGCTTCCTGTGCTCCATTCCTTTCCCTGCAGTCGTGGTAACCCTAATGAAACACAGTTCAAGTAAAAAACTGTTGGAGAATTCTTTTACTGTAGGTGATTTCTAAACTGTTACAGTTTGGATGGGACATGCCTCCCAAATTTTATGTGCTAAAGGCTTGATTGCCAGCAGTTGGGCTTTTGGGAAGTGATTGGATCACGAAGTCATAATTTGATGGTGGTATTGGGAGGTGATGGTAGCAGGATGTGAGTCTTAGTCGAAGGATGGGTCATGGGAGCATGATCAGTGGTCCCTGACCCCTTCCCTTGGGCTCTTGGGCTTTCTATTGCCTGGCTGTCATGAGGAGTAGCTTTGTTTGGCCCTGCCTTTCTACTGTGGTATTTCTGCCTCTTCTCGGACTTTACACAGTGTAGCTGGCTAACTGTAAACTGGAAATGCCGAAAGGGCCAAAATAAATTTTTCCTTTTTTAACCCCCCACCCCTTACCCTCAAGTATTTGGTCACAGCAGCATGAAGCTTGCTAGCTCATCAACGTAATCTGTGTTTAGGTTAATAAAGCCTTTTATGACTTGCTGTATACCACCTCGCAAGCTTCATCCTTTGTCGGAGTTATTCTTTGATCTCTTGAAAGTGCCGTGTTCTTACTGCATAGTTGGTATGTGCTGCTCTTCATCTGACTGACTCTTCATCCTTGAAGTCTTAGTTTCTAAAAGCTTCTTTATCTCCTTTCTTGATAGGATCTCCTTTCTTACTTTGATCTAATAGTGTTCAAACTCCCTTTCCTTAACAGGGTAGATGCTCTTGCTCTACATTCCAAAACAATTTTTTCTGCTACTTTTCATTAGCAATCTTTTGTTTTGAGTTAATTTTTACTTAATTGGCTGCTCTTCATCAGACAGTAATTTATAAGGCTGATCAATACATTAATTTTGCTTATCATGGTCTACACAGCATGATATCCAGTGTGTAGTGGAATTACTAGTTAAGAAGTACTTAAATAAGTGAAAGCTGCCCCAATATTCATCTGCTGTGATTTTTCCTTCTGAGGCCAGCTGTATCCTAACAGCTAGGATACAGGGTTTCTAACAACTGAGGTCTTTTCTTTTGGCCTTGCTTTTTCTTTTCTACTTTATACAGATTTAGAAAATATGTTAAGTATTTATTTTATTTTTTAATTAAGTGAACTTAGAGCTGGGCTGTTTCTGCTACTGGCCACATTGAAATTGTATACAGGTTTATTTTGGGGGGTGCTTTAAATCTAGGGCCTGTGAATGTTAGGCAAGTGCCCGGCCCCCTAAATAGTAATTTTAGAATTGTGTTTACATGTATAATTTTGAGTTCTTTGGAAAAATACCATTATAAATTGAATTTGGAAAAGACATAAAAGGTTTTTCTTTTGTGTTTGCATAAACGTACTAGTTTCTAAAACATCTGTTAAGACTGAAATAAATTAAATTTTTATGAAAAATATTTTTGAGCTCTTCAAATACATAATATAAATATTTAAAAAAATAGAAATCCAGCCCTGTAAATACTCTTTTTTTTTAGTGGCAGCTTTGTTCTTCCTTTTAATCTATACATGTACCCAGATACATACTGATAACCTACTGTGTTGCAGACACTGTTTCAGGTGCATGGGTATTGCAGGGAACAGAGCTTACAGTCTATTGGGTAAAACTCATATAGACACAATGCGTTATGTAACTGCCGTGGAATGAGGCAGGTTGTATACAAGAGAAATGATTAATAAGAATGTTATTTTAGATTGGTCGATTAGGGATGGATTCTCCATTAAGGAGACGTTTAAGGAAAGACCTGAAACAAATGGGGGAGCTATCTAGGTTGAAGCAAAATTTAGCAGGAAAACAAATTCCCCCAACTAAAGCAGTTCCCTCCTCTGAGTTTTCCCTTCCCTATGGCTGCCATTCCTTGCTCTTTTACAAAGAGAGGTTGTTCCTATAAGTAAGATTTTACTACTTGTCACTTTTGTAAGATCTCATTTTTTTCTGTCAAGATATGCTGACTTATGAAAGGATCAGTACTTGAATAACTGCTTTTGTCCTGCTTGTCCACCCCACTGGTTTCGCACCACTTGGTAGAATGACCCCTTTGACCACATATTTAAAACTGAGACCATTTCTTTGTTCGGAGCTCAGTCTTTGGATATGAATTTGCTGAGCCAGTCCACAGCTAAATCAGTCCTTCAGTTTCACGTCTCTATTTTATGTTTTTGAGAGGGACTTGCTATGTGGTTCAGGTTGGCCCTGAACTTGCTATGCAGCCCAGGCTGATCTTGAACTTGTGTGGGTCTTCCTTCCTCAGCCTCTGGGAGTGTTGGGATTATGGCTTCTGGTCTCTCACATTCTGTAAAAATGTGGCATTTAGGGAAAAAGTTCTTGGTGTGGTTATGTCATTGGGAGGAAGGCCAGTGTAGATATGCATTTGTATGAGCAAGGAGGAGAGTTACAGGAGACCAAATCAAAGCAGAACACTAAGTTCTTTGGAACCTTTGAAGTTTTTTTGGACACATGAGACACCTTTGGAGAATTTTGAGCCCATAAGAAACCAGTAGTATTAATTAGGTTTTGAAAAAGAATGGTTCTTAAAAAAAAGATAGAAACTAGATGTATGGGATTAGGGGTAAAACTGGAAGACAATAGGAAGATCTAAAACATTTTTCTATACCCACAGAATACTTCCAACACCAGATGTGCTTATTTTTAAAAAAATAATGTTAGTTAATCCTCAGCTGTATGTCCATTAATAAAATTTAATCGCGACGCTCTCTGGAGTCAGCACCAGAACTCACAAAGTCACCGGTCTGTCTACTGGAAATGCTTGTCACTGGCCTGGGTCCCTGAGTTTCTGACTGAGCAATCATAAACTGATTCTTACCACACCCTACTTAGATTAGGTAGTTTGTAAAAAGGGCTCACAGGATACAGGATTTGTCAGATCATTGTAAAGGGTGCTGCAGAAGCTACAGATGGAGCACCTAGGACGAAGTTTGGAAGAGTCCCAGGGAGTTGGCGTGTGGCACCTACACCAGCAGATCTTGAAGTTCCAGAGGTTTTTGTTTAATAACAAATTCATTCAAAAAATTTGTTTCTGTTAGTAAATGTTTACATGTATAGTGATTACATTCATTGTGGGGATTTGTTACATGGAGATAACACACCTTAATTCTTTTTGTATTTTCCTTGAAGGGCTTTTATTGGGGTTTGTCTAAAGGTCTCTTCTCTCTTCTCAGAGACTGAATGATCTAACCCTTTAATCACTTGGTTATTTTAATAATTAGCCCATCTTGTCATTTCATTAGCATAAACTATTATCAGAAAGGGCTTGTTAAGAATTTTGGAATATACTCCTAAGTAATTTCAGGAGTTTTGAATGATCAGTGTGAGGAATCTGGGACAAAGACCAAACATTTTTTATGATACAACAAAGGCTATTGCAGTAATCTAAGGAAGAGATGGTAATGATGTGAAGTAGTCAGATTATGGATATATTTTGAAGGTAGAATAGGGGCTATTTGTTGATTAATGGAGTAAGGCCTCCCATAAAGTATTCTGGTGTGAGCAACTAAGCAGAATGGATTTGTGCTTTCTTACTGGTAAATAGGAACTGATTTGTAATGAAAGGTCAGTTTTGATTTTTAACTTGGAGCTAGCTGTTAGACATCCAAGTGGAGATGATGAGGCGGTGAGTATGAAAATATGGAGTACGGTGAAACGTGCAGGATAGAGACAGGAATGGGAATTAGCATGTAAATGATATTTAATTCCTTGCAACTGGATGGACATACTGGAGGAGTGTAGAAAACTCGACACTCTTAAGTTTGGGAGTAAAGTATATGTTTGGCATGTACAATGCCTTGAATTCAATCCTCAACATTGCAAAACCAGCACTACCACCAACACCACCAAGTGACTGGATCAAAAACTCCCGATGTGCTAGAAAGACACTGAGGTTTTTTGTGACCTTAGTAGCTCTTTTGGTAGACTGGTAGAGTAAAAAGCCTGACTGACATAAAATTTTTGCTGTTGTTATGGTTTGTGTCTGCGTGTCTCCCCAAATCCTCAGTCAAGGGGTGGGCTTCTAGGTTTTTGATTGATACATAGTCCCATGCTGGGATTATGGGTGTGTGTGCTACACCTGCCCTGGGGCGGGTAGTTTGCATACAGTGTAAAGCAGGGAAAAAGGCTGCTTGCCACTGCTCTGCCTTTTTTGCTCTTGTTGCTTTGCTGTTTTCCACTGCCATGAACTGTTGCCCTCTGCCATGTACCACCCCACCTTGGAGCCAACTGAGTATGGACTGAAATCATAGACTGTGAGCTAAATAAACCATTTCTTCCTTGAGCATCAGGTATTGTCTCAGCAGTAGAAAAGTAAGACAGCTGTACATAACAGAAAAGAGGAATGGTAATTGAAGGAATGTTGTGTGCTCAGTAGGTTTTTAAAATATGACACTCACTGAAGCGTGTTGGGCTTTGGAAATCATCCATTGGAAAAGAAAATATTACTGAGAAGGAGAGGACAATTTTACTCCAGCAACTCTTTATGATCATATTCCCAGCACGTGAATACATTTTTCTTGAATTAATGAGTGAACAGCACTATCAGTAGATGGATTTTTTCTAGATTAGTTTTGGATTAAAAAGTGTGATAAAGAACATTTTGGTAACATTCCTCTTTTAGATTGTTGTGAGAATTAAAAGTCCCCCATAATTAGGTTACCATTTCAGGGTGTTGTTTAACCTGTTATGCTGTTCACTAGCTCCTGATTTCATTTTTTGCTTCCCTTTCAGTTTTTTCTCAATGGGTAGTTGAAATTTAAAGTCTGCTAGCTAGGGAGTTTGTTTGCAAATTGAGCCATTTTACTTTTCTGATTGTAATTCTCCAGTGTGATGTAGAGTGTAGCTATTCTCATACCAGTTCCTTACTGATTTGCAGTTCCACTGTATGTTTTTAATACCTTGTAATTTTGTTTCTGATTTGCAGTGTAATTGCAAAGACTTATATCAGGGTTAGCAGAGTAGTTTGGTCATCCTGAGACCAAGAATGAATTTTATGCTTGTCTTAGATTTCTTGTTGCTGAGACAAAATACCAGACACTCAAAGTTAAAGGAGGAAATGTGTATTTGGCTTATAGTTTGTAGAGGTTTCAGTTCATAGTTGGCTGGCACCAAGGCTTGGTGCCATGGCCAAGAGGCATTGCAGAGGAAAAACAGTTCACAGCAGGCTGAAGGTAGCAAGGCAGCAAGCAGCAAGTGACAAATGATGACTCTTTTTCTGTCCTTTATAGCCTACCCAGGCTTCCTACCCTTAGGATGGGTAACACGTACCCAGGGTGGAGCAGCCTTGTACCTAGCATTATGAAACAAGGCCAGCATCACATTCTTGAGAGCTTGTTTGGAGGTTCTAGCAGGGGAGCACAGCTATTCATATACCTTAACCTAGGAATGGTGCTCCTCTACTGGAATGTTCTTCCTCTTGGAGAGGGATGCACATGGAGTGTTGAAGGAGGAACAGGACACCTGCCTACCAGCCAGATAGCCAGATCAACCCAGACCACCAGTGACAGATGTCACAGCCAGATCTCCTCACATCCAGCATCACGTGCTTGATCCCATCATCACACAACCTAGATGTAGCCACCTACGAAAAGCCCCACCTATGACTACATGATGCTTTGGAGAACATCTAGATACAAGCCATAACAACAGAAGACTGTGTAGCAGAAACTGATTGTGGCCTGCCACACATAAAGTATTTTACTGTTCTCTTTTCCCATGAAAAATTTGCTAACCTTTGATTTTCATAATATGTAATTGGTGGTTGAAATTTGTTGAAACTTACTTTTGCCCTCGTACATAGCCCATTTAAAAACTACTCCAAAAGATATGTATATTTTTAGATATTAAGTGCAGGTTTTTAGTTATACTTACTGATTAAACTGTTCAGGGGCACTGTCTCTTTACTACTGATTTTTGGGCAGGAGTTCTGGGATATAACGTGTCTAGACATACTGATAATTGGACTTTGAACTGTTATTTTACATATCATACTTTCTTCTGGAGATCTGTTTTAGGCTATTTTATGAGTGCATACCAATTTATGTCCTTTTTACCATATTTTTTGTTACTGAGAGTTTTTAAAACTCTATTGTAGTTTTTGTTTTAAAATTGATTTTGTTTGATCTGTTTGAGGGGCCAGCAGTACTTTTCATTATTACTTGCTGGAGCATCTTTTTTTATCCCTTAACTCTCAGACTTTGCCTTCCTGTGCTTTTGTTGTAACTCTAGTGTTTAGTTTATTGTGTTTAGCAATTTAATCAGTCAACATTTTGAGAAGTTTAACTTACCTGTACTTACTGTGATTATTGATACAGTTGGCCTTTTTTTTGTTTGTATTGCTTAAATGTGTACTTGGTCTGTTTGTTAAAGCATACTAGGTTAGTTTTGCAACTCCCTGATCTGAGTCGGTTACTTTTTCCCTTTGTCTCTGGTAATTTTATCAACTCATTGATTGTTTAAATTTATATTTTTATTTCTAAAATGTTTTTATTTCTAAAAGCTACATTTTGAAATCTGGTTATTTTAGTATTATCTTTTAAATTCCTTTTATTTTGTTAAACATTTTGCACAATTGTTTTATAATTATTCTGAATCAGAGAGTTTTCCAAGTACTATACTTTATGATAACTTAAGAAATATAGCAATTAAGCAGAAGGGCAAGAATACGGAGTGAGTGGTCTGAGACATCTTGTGTTTCCCTGTACGCCTAGTTTTTTTCTTCCTGTCTTGGTCCTTTGGGCTAGATAATTCTTTGTTGTGGGGAGGCTCTGCTTTATAGTATACAGTGTTTATTAGCATCCTTGAGTTCTACTCAACAGAAGCCAGTAGACCTCTTCTCTTCTACTCTTTCTAGAACAGTTTTCACAATCCAAGGTGTCTACAGATATTACTGAATTTCTTACGGGGCTGGGGAGTCATCCCTAATTGACAACTGCTTGTATAGTTTATGTGACATTTTCCAGGGAGATATGCCATATAAATCTGTAGATTATAGTTTTGTTGAAATAAGTAATCTTAAATCAAGACTATACTGAGTATTCCATAGATAAAGACTATTCTAATAGCAAATGTTACTAGTCTGTTTGCCTAGAGTTTGGTTGTTTAGCTGCTAGCATGTTAACAGAAAGACTGGACTAGTGCATAACTTCCCTTTTACCGTGGTGATTTCCCCCAATCAGCTGCTTTGTTTTTTCTGCCAATTTTTCTGCTTCTATTATCTCCTGTTCTCCATTTCTTTCTTTCTTTTATTTAACAAATAATTACTAAGCACCAAACATATTGCTAGGAGATTTTACTGAAGTAAAGGTTTTGTTGTCATCTATTTGCATTTCGTAGGCTGCGACAGCACATAAATAATAAATACACAAGAAAATTTCAAGTATTTACTATGCTGCAGAGATAATGAAAATGTGTTTTGGTAGACTGTATAGCTGCACTGTTGTAGATCAGGTGGTCCGAAAGGCCCTATTCCAGGATGTATCTTTTAAGCCAAGAGCTACATGTTAAGTTGGCTGTGTGAATTCAGTGAGTAGAGCATTCTAAGGAGAGGGAACCACTGGAAAGTCATATAATTTGAAATCAGTAAGTGTAAAGTGAAACTGAGGAAAAGATTGGCAAGTTTGTTCATCTCTTAGTATTATTGCCAGTGGCAAACAATATTTAAAACTTCAGGGATGTGTAAAACTCATTTTGAAGGAATATTATAGTAGTATCTAGAAACTAGTGAGGGTTTTTTTGCCTGTTCTGTTTTCTTTTTCCAACTATAGCTAATGCATTATCAAAAACAAAAATTTCATGAGTAGAAAATACATCAGGAAATTTTTTTTAACAATTTTTAATTGGTGGCAGTTACTTTTGTGGGGTGTCTGTGTGTGTGTGTGTGTACAGGTCAGTTTGCTAAATATGACCAGCCCTCCCATCTCTGAGCAGATAAATACCGTCTTGTTTCTTTTCAGGCTTCTTGTTGTATGGATCACTGACTGAATAACACATGGCTTTACCTCGTCTCACAGGAGCCTTGCGCTCCTTTTCAAATGTCACTAAGCAAGAGAATTACAATGAAGAAGTGGCTGACTTAAAGGTAAATGTTTTAGATGAAAACTATTATAAACATAGATTATGGGAAATATGTGACAGTTTTTTATTAAATTTTATGTGCTTAAATTGGAGGCTTTACCTTGTTACGAGACTAAGAAGGAAATGGTGTAAAAGATATTTTCTCTGGGAACACATATATACCTAAGACTGTAAAAAAAGAGAAAAGTCGGAACCATGATACTGAGTTCTTCATTAATGTTTCTGTCTCTTGTGGTTCCTGCCATAGTTAATTCTGTGATTTCACCCATTAATTTACTTCTGAATCGTCCACGTAAGGTTTTAGGTCTCAGGTAAAATTCTTAATAAGGTTATGAGACTGACGCCCTACCTACTGTGCCAATGGGGCACCTGATAAAGTTCTTATCAAATGGACAGAAAGAGTGTCTGGACCTTAGCATGGGAAATGTGTTCATCCTGTGTACTCAGTAGTTGGTCTGGTGATTAACTTGTTCTTCTGTTTGGTAAAAGAGCCACTTAAGACTTAAACAAATACTTATTTTAGAAGCTACCTTATGATTAAAACTGTAGGAATAAAATTAGTAAGAAACACGTTTATGTGGACTGCAGGCTCTTGTAAGTTTAGTATAGTCCAATCCCATGGTAGCTGTGGTATAGACATATGTTTCCTTGCATGAATCAGTTTTACAAGAAATAATATTAATTTTTCTCTTGCTATAAATATAATTAATGACACGCCACTAGAGTGAAATGGTTATCATTTTAGAATATCACTTTTGTCTTATGGAAAGACTGTCTTCATTCTCTTTCCTACGTAAGTTTAAGACTACATTTTCTGAACCATAAGTTAGGGTGTATGACTCAACAAAGAATTTCCTCTGATACATAGGTTTTCTTGAGTTATAAAATAAATTATAAGCAGTTACAAATTTAATATTAACAAAAGTAATATAATCAAAAGTTGTAGAAGATTCTCTATGTGTTTCTTAGAAATGACCTTGATATGTGGTGTGTTAGTTTGCACAAAGTAAAGTTAAAATGCCATAGATTGGGTGGTTAAAAACAATTTATTGTCTCAGTTCTGGAGCTAGAAATCTAAGATCAGGTAGTGCTGGCAGGTTTGAGTTCCAGAGGAGTCTCTTTTTGCCCTGTAGATGGCAGCCTGCGCACTATGTCCTTACCTGGTCTTCCTTTTGTACAAGCACATTTTGGGTGTCACCTTATGTGATACCAGTCAGGTGGGAGTAGGGACTATCCTACTGGTCCTACTTTTAACCTAATCGTCCTTGGGAAGCCCCAGTTTCAACATATAGTCCCATGGCTGAGGCACTAGAGGTTAGGACGGCAGTATGTAAACACTGAGGGGGTGCAGTTTAGCCCATCGCATGTGGATTCTGGTCAGTTGGCAAGTGTGAGGATGTTTCTAGTACTATGATGAACTTCTTTGATATTTAATCTTTAAATTTTGTAGCTTATAATTTGTTTCAAAAGGTACAAGAAACAAGAGCAAAAACTGTAGACACTTTTATGTATTTTGAGTATCTTTGAAATGTTTAAGTTGCTGAAATTTGTAAAGAATTAAAGTATTAATAATAGCTTTCAAGTTATAGATGAAAGCTATGGAGTTATTTGTGTACATACATGACACAGATTGGCTTCACACCAGTAGAGGGTAAAGGTTTTGGAAACTTAGCCATCACATTTTGAACGTTATAGCCTGAGGCAGTAGAAATTGTATGTGTGGAGAAAGGAGGCATGCTGTATAGTTTGTGGCTCTATTTATTTACTTAAATTTTAAGAAACAGCAGTCACTTTAATTGCCAACCCCTTGCTTGACTCTGTCGTAGCACAGTAACGTCCTGACCTGGTGGGTTGGAATTTCATTGCTGTAAGCCCTTATGCCATTTTACACTTAGTAGCTTCACTTGAAGATCACTTCTAAAAAGAAAAGATTTGTTACACTCTTTACATTGACTTTTTTTCCTGTAATGTAAAGATACGGAATTGTGTCGGACACAAAGTGGTTCACTTTGTTTACTATGGCAGTTATTTTACACCTTTAGAGCAATTTACAAAAGGATAAATTCTGTACAGTTAATGTTGACATCTCATAGTTGGATTATTTCCTGTCTTAGCTTCCCAAGGGCTTTGCGAATTATTTTTAATTCATAATATAACCAATTTCAAAATTTAAAGAGGAACAAGGACTAATCCATGTCTATTCATTTTAGTAGGCTTTTTAAACATTCCTTCCCACCCCAGGAAGGAAAGTGGTATATATAATACTTCATTTTAATTTAACTTTTATCTTAAAAATGTTTAACACGTACAAAAGTAGAGATAAAAGTAACATGAATGTCTGTTTGATCCTGTTATAACAACTTAATTCATTTTGTGGCCAGTCTGTTTCATTTGTTTGCCCATTCTCTTCTCCTAAACTTAAATAGACCAGCCCCATTTTAAATTGTAAAGCTGAAGCAGGAACTAATGAATTATGAGTACCATCGGTACAACCAAGAGTAAAATTACAGGTTTCTACCTGACTCAGCAGTTTTCATTTGATTAGAGTGCATATCGTGTCTTTTATCCATGGATCAAACTAGCGATCTGATGTAAAATTTTTGTTGCTTTGTATATATAGTTCTTGACAATAAAGTCTGTAGTTTCAAGGAAAGAATGTGTACAGAAAAGAATTCCCTATGTGGGAAGCTGGTCTAGGATCATACTTCGGAAAACAAAATGTGGACTTGAAATTGTTGAACTTATCCTAGGAATCTAACTTTCTTTGAATACTTTTCATTAAAAAGAATGCCATAAAGCTCTTATTTAGATATGCTACAAGACAAGTTAAAACCACAGCGTAAGAATGAGTGCAGGTACCGAAGCGCTACATTAGTAATTGTTATTATCTTCTGGATATTGAACTTTTATTTTGCTTTGATTTTTACTTTGCTGTATGGAAATTTTATGAATATGCATTATAAAAAAGCTTTTATTGAAGCATACCAGAGAAAAGAGATTTTGTGAGAAAACATTTAAATGAAAGTCCTTGTGAGAGAATTCGGTTTGGGTACAAATAAATAAAACTGAATTCTTATGGGCAGTGCCAAGTTGTATTTTGTATATGTGATAAGTAATGGAGTTGAGAAAACTTTAATCAGTATTTCTGTGTATTATGTTACCTTTTTCAGCTGAAGCGATCTAAACTTCAAGTTTCAGATTTGGGCCTGACATGGAAGAAGATAGTGACATTTTTGAATGAAAACCTGGAGAAGAGTAAAATGCAAAGTATAGATGAAGATTTAAAAAGTATACTGCAAGCTGCAAAACAAATAGGTATTTTTTAAAAGAAGGTATAAGGCTTAAAAGTAGATTCCTTAGGACTGTAACATACAGTACAAGCAGAAAATTTCCTGGCCAGTGTGCACTGTTATGAAAGTGAGCTTAGGATAGAGTGGTAGGGGGAAGGAAGTTACTAATTATAATGCAACTAAACCTAAGGGATTTATAGAAATTTAGAGTAGGAAAACAGTTGTTTGAAATAAAGATTAGGTACATTAAAATTTTAATCCGGCCCATAGCGAGCCTTCAAAGGTGTGTAGCCCAGTCCTTCATTGTAGATGACTGCCTAGTGTGCAGTGAGCGGTGGAACTTAAGCTGTACTTGGATTGTGCAAGTCCTCAACTCATACCGACATTTTCTTAGATTGTATATGAATATAATAGTTAATGTAGCTTACCTGCCCAAGGTTAAAAACAAAACTAACCGAAACAAAACAAATGATGCAGGTACAAACATCCATGCATTCAGATTTATCATGTTATTGCCAATTCTTGATGACTAAAAGGCATGTTTAAAACATTGATAGTTCTAAATTTTTTAAATGGAGCATATTTGTACCTACAGAGTTTGCACTCATTCTCTGGCTCTGTGCTGTGGCTCCGCTTTCCTGGCCTCATGTGCTCCTTGCCTTGGCCTGTGGTGCATTATACATGGTTTCTCTGACTTCCTCAGACCTGCCACGCTGCTTGCAGTTCTGCAGCTGTACATTATGGTGCTCCTGTGCTACAAGTTTTCTTTTGGAGCGGGTAGATCCTTCCTTGGCATTCTCAACTTACCTAAAAATTATTTCCTTAAACCTTTATTGCCTATCCAGTCTCCAGCACTGATCCAGGCGATTTTTCATATAAAATCCTCTATTACATTTTCTCCAAAACCTTTATTACTATATAATATTTTGCTAGTTTCTCCAATGCTACTACTCCCTTTATTTCAAGCTTTCATAGTCTTTTCTTCAACCTTCCTTTCTCCATGTATTTATTTTCTTAGGGACTATAGTTTTAGAATTTACTTAGTAAATAAGAATTAGTATAAATCTTTTTTCTAAGAATTTGTAGGAAAAAACTTTTTTGGAAATCATAAGCTTGCTGTAAATCTTTTTTAATGGTTGATCGCACCTAAATTTTGAGTTTTCATTTTAGCATCTGCATTGGAGATAAATTGTTTCGATGAAGTGCAGTAATTTAATGTGAAAGTGTTAGTAAATTCTTTTATAAAGAAACTCCAGTTTATGAAATTTCATCTTTTAAAAATCATGCATATGTTACATGTACAGTAAATTTGTAAATATGAACTCCATTTTTGCTTTTAGTTTAGTGTCATTGGGCCAGGGATATAGCTCAATGGCATAGCACCTGCCTGTCAAGTGCAAGGTTCTGAGTTCAATTCCCAGTATCAAAAAAAAAAAGTTAGTGTCATTAATATCAACCATGTTAAATTATTTGTAGAATTACAACCCCTGAATTACCTAGAACCTAAATTTCCAAGCATAAGTAAAATATACATAATGAATTAAAAAAAAAGACAAGTACTATTAAGTTAATTTGAAAACATTTTATAATTTTCTTCATGTTTTCTAAAAGTTGTATGACAGTATCTTTGTCATTTTTTATAATTAAAATTTGACCTTATGCTTGAAGAAATTGAGAATTAAAAAATTGCCTCTTTTCATATATAAACTCTTAGTCTTCTACACATGTATAAACCTCAGTTTATAAATTTAGTTAAAAGTTGTGCTCTGGTATCAGTGAGGTTTAGATAAAATCAAAACTAGTCTATTTGGAGCCAGGTCCAGTGAGGGAATGCAAACATAAGGACATCATTATATTCTTCCTTGAGAGAAGAAGCTGAGAGCCAGAATTTGAAAGAGGTAGGATCTAAAGAATCAGAGGCCCTGGGAAAAGATAAAGATATGAAAATAGGCATGGAATAGGATCTTTTTCTTTTGTAATCACAGCTTTTCAAATTTTACTGTTTCGAGACCAAGTCTTGCCTGTGTTGCCTGGGCTGACCTCCAACTTTAGGCTCAGCTTGTCCTCTTGCATCAGCCTGCTGAGTAGCTAGGAGTGCAGTTGCCACCATGTTGGGCAGAACCTTATGTTTGAGTGTTAAGAAATCCTTTTTGGCTACCACAGAAAATTTGAGATAGGCAGTAAGGCTGGAAAAAAATAATGCGGTCAGTTCCTGGCTATGTGGGAAATTTGGACCAAACTGTATAAACTGTTCAAGATTTGTGTGTAATGATCTCAGAGCCAAGCTTACATTAGGGTAACTAATGTTATTTATATTACTGGCTTTACCAGTATTACTTATTTTTTAGGTAGGTTACATTGACCTTAGGGCCTCGTGAAGATTTCTTTTTTCTGTTGTAAGAACTATTTCTGAAATCTGTTTCACAAATAGGTTCTTCTTTTGAGAAAAATTGGATATGAGAATTTGTTACCTTAAAAAAATTAGGACCTTTTCCTACTTTGTTTTTATGTGTCTTTTTGAGACACGGTCTCCCTCTGCAGCTCAGGCTGGCCTTGAGCTCATTTTGCAGCCTAGGCTGCTCTCGCACTCGCAACTGCCCCCTGCCTCAGCCTCCCGAGCGCTGGGATCACAGGCGTGCGCCACCACTCCCGGCCCTACTTTCATCAGGGATTTCTTTCCTGTCCCTTTTAAGCAACAGCTTTCTCTATGTATCTTCTGGTTCAGTTTATTTTAAGCTGTTTTAAAAATATAAACCTTCATGAATTAGAAGCTTTTGAATGTTTCTCGCCTGCTAGGTTTATGGTGCAAATCAGAAAGAAAATTGTAACTAGTTGAGGTTTCCTTTCAACTACAAAAGTCTAACTAGGTAGTTTTATGTCCTGATTATTTCAGTTTCTTGTCAAATCAGTATTTAAAATTTGCTTTTGAAAAAGTTTAGCTAATCTCTCTCTAAAGAAAAAGGTGAGAGTTGTTATACGTAGGACGTATAGAATAATTACTGGTAATCATTTATTTACCTAAAATTGTTACTTGGGAATTTAGAGATGGACTTTCCTGCTTGTAAATGGATTATTTTCCTTGATATATTTTCACTGTTGGATTTAATTAACACATATATGATGTGTGTATGTGTGTATGTATATCTTCATTAACAAAGTTTTTTTTAGTTGTAAGTAGTCACTTGAACTAATTTCTTTCCTCTTTCAATTAGTTGGAATGGATAATGGGAGAGAAGCAGTCGAAAGTGGGGCCGCATTTCTCTTTATGACATTTCACTTGAAAGACGCTGTTGGTCACATGGAGACAAAGGCCATCAAGCAGATGTTTGGTCCATTTCCATCATCCTCTGCCACTGCAGCTTGTAATGCCACTAATCGAATCATTGCCCAGTTTGGTCAAGATGACCTTACTGCTCTTCTCCAGATGGCAGGAAAGGATTATAGTGATAGAGTATTTTTTGGGAAAAATTTAGCATTTTCATTTGACATGCATGATCTGGACCACTTTGATGAACTGCCAATAAATGGTGAAGCCCAGAAAAGTATAAGCCTTGATTACAAGAAGTTTCTGAATGAACATTTTCGGGAGCACTGCACCCCAGAGCTCAAGCCTGTGGAGAAAACCAACGGTTCCTTTCTGTGGTGTGAAGTAGAGAAGTACTTAAATGCAACTTTACAGGAAATGACGGAAGCACCAAGGATAGAAGACCTTTGCTGTACCTTATATGATATGCTTGCTTCTGTTAAAAGTGGTGATGAGCTTCAGGATGAGGTATAGTTGAAGTTATTGAAGTTTTATATAAATGTAGATGATCTTAATAAAATAGCCTCTTGCGCTTTATTTATTTTGTGATTCTGGAAATTAAGTTTGGTCTTGCACATGTTCAATACGTGCTCTGTTACTCTGCTACCTCCCAGTCCAGCACACCCTTCTTAGACATTGGTAACTAGCAGAGAACGTGCTTCTGCAAGAGTGTAGCTTTGTAACTCAATGGTATAGACAGATGTTTTTACGTTGTGAGTAGTGTTAGGAGGGCTATCAGTGTAAAAAGCAGTGAAAGAATCACAGGGCAGTAGTGAGGGGCAGCATGTGCCACTTATTGGGACAGTCCTGTTTAAGTCTGTTGTTTCATTGTAATAATTAGTACTTTTACTCTGAAAAGGATACAGATTTGACTGAAAATTATATCATCACAGTAGTAATTGGAAGTACTATTTGTGTTTCATATTTCTGAAGGGTCTGTGATAAAAATTAAACTTATTAGGATGTTTATATATTAGTGACTTGCTAATTTAGAAAACTTGCTAATTTCTGTGCTTGAAACAACTACTAAAAGCAGATTGATTTAGAAGTAATTGGATTATTTGATGTATTAGATTACTTGTTCAATAAAGAATTGTAAGTTTTTCCTATCAGGTGAAGGAAAGCATTATTTTAATTCCTTTCTGTGCCACGATTTGGTTATGAATTATGTGAAAAGTTTATCTTGAGAACTTTTGTTTTGCCTTCAGTATTGGCATTATATTTTTTCCCAAATTTAAAATAATATTTTCCCAATTTTATTTTATTTTATTTTTTGGTGGTACTGGGGATCGAACTCAGGACCCTGCTCTTGCTAGGCAGGCACTTATTCCACTGAGCTATATCCCCAGCCCCTATCTTCCCAATTTTAATACCTGACATACTGAGCGAGTAACAACATTTGATGAAGCATAGAGGGATAGTATACTGTCATAGAAAGGGCAGAGGCTTAAAAATCAGATGTATTTTTATGACTTTTGGTTATGAAATCTCTCAGAAGGTCAGTTTTTTTCCCTGGGCTCTTTTTAGGTAACTTAGGGAATTAGCTAACTAGGTTTTGGAAGACTAAACCATAGCAGTGATAAATGTTATGATGTTTTATATTAGTTTGGAAGTAAGATATATTGTTAATTCTGTGGTCAGTATCATGTATCTTGATATCAGATCTGTTCTACATTATTAAATGAGTTATCTCTAACATTGTAGAAATAATATTATTTTAATATTTACAATTTATTACAAACTTTTTACTGGTACTGGCTTAAATAAGTAACAACCTATTATGGTTAATGTAAATTGAAACTTAGAAAAATCAAACTAATGGATGTTTTCTAAGCCAGAAGACTATTCTTTTTATTTATGAATATCTGTAATGAAGTTTATGTTTCTTAATTTGTCACCACAGTTTTAAAATATATAACAATCTCATTGCTGAGTAGAGAATATGTTGTAGTTTTTCAAGACTTTTCCATAATCTTCATTGCAAGGTCAAATTGGATTTGTTCATCCATCATTCATCATATTTATTCTTACTACATTTCTAGGCACAGTACTAATTGCTAGCCGTAAAAGAATGACTGATATAGCAACAGTGTTCTCAGGCCATTAATTGTTAAATAGAAGGAGATATAGCAACAGATAACTTTATTCAGATATCATACATATCATACTTCATAGAAATGGTGGCATTGAAGAACAACTCATAGACTCTGTAAAAGGCTGAGTATGGTAGGAAACGTATTTGTGGGAAGAGGTTAAGCTTGAATGAACTAAGTCTTAAAATATGACTAGATTTATCTTTTCTGAGTGGGTCAGAAAAGTAAAGAGTATATTTCAGGCTTGAGGATGAACACAATGTGAGACAGCTGCAGGATTCAGAGGAATATGTGGAGAGAGAAGGGTGTGCAGATTGGTAGCAGCCAAAGAGTACAAAAAGCCACATGTACCTTGTTAAAGTGTATTTATTATAAGAGTCTCTTAAGCCTGTGTGGCCTGGTCCAGTGACTTTTTAAACAATGGTTTAATAGGTAATAGTTCAATAAATATTTCACATTCTGCCAGTGGATTCAGTACTGCTAGAGTTTTAAGTGATTCATGACCTCAGTGTTTTGGTTTTCCTATCTGTGAGTGAAAATTAATAATCATGGGGCTGGGGATATAGCTCAGTTGAATAAGCGCTTGCCTGGCAAGTGCAAGGTCCTGAGTTCGATCCCCGGTGCCACCAAAAAAAAAAAAAAAAAAAAAGAAAATTAATAATCATTATGATCATTTTTCTACAAATACAGGTTATTAAAGCTTACACTTTGGGTCAATTTCTGTGTAATGATATTGTTATTATAGTAACTTTTATGTATAATTTTTAAGCCATGGTGATATTGGGGATCAAACTCAGGGCTTTTACTCTGAGCTACATCCCTAGCCCTTTTATTTTTCATTTTATGACAAGATTTCACTGAGTTGCCCAGGTTGGGCTCAAACTTGTGATCCTCCTGCCTCAGCCTCTCAGAGGGCTGAGACAACAGGCAGATGCCACCATGCTTAGCTTCAGTGTAATTGCTCTTTTCCTGAACCTTACGTGTTTATTTATTTTTTTTTCTTTTATGATGGAGATTGAACTTCACAGTGTCTGTTTACTTCTGAACTTTTTCCTTGTTAAAACGTGGAAAGAGGGCATTCCGTTCATATGGTGCCATAAATCCTTTTTCTTTTAAGCATTTACATGGCTGTTTAAATAGAATGTTTATTTGTTTATTATCTTTCTTTTTGAGAGAGGGTCTTGCTATGCAGTTCAGACTGGCTTTGAGCCCACTATGTAGCCCAGGCTGGTTTCAAACTCCCAACAATCCTCCTACCTGAGCCTCCCAAGTGCGGGGATTACAGGCGTGTGCCCACCACACCTGGTTAAATAAGAATATTTAATATTTCTTTTTGCTGTTGCTCGTGGAAGTTAATAAAACTGTGGTGCATAATTTCAGACACACCCTAAAAGGAGCATACAGAAGGCTACTTGTGGGCTCAAAGCGTTTTCACTCCTCACTATGTGATTTCTTGCTTCTGAATGCAGTTTACCGACCTAATTAATGATAGGGCTGCTTTTAAGTGTTAGCCACGAAAATCTTTTCTCTAAGGACTTTTTATTGTGGAGCTAGTGTAAGAAATGTGGAAGTAAAATGTATATGCACAGTTGTGATTTACTTCAGGACAGTGCAGGAGAGCTTCCCGTCTGCAATATGCTGAGGAAAATGATGCTAATGACAGACCTTAATGATGATAAGACTGTATGTGAAGTTACTTATATACAGAGGATGACTGAAAAATGCAGTGTGCGTTTAAATTTAAAAATGCATTACAGTAAAATATACACCACCCCCTCAAATTACTCCCCCTTGCTTCAAGAACATCTACCCCGGGGCCTGGGGATATAGCTCAGTGGAATAAGTGCCTGCCTAGCAAGCGCAGGGTCCTGAGTTCGATCCCCAGTACCGCCAAAAAAAAAAAAAAAAAAAAAAAAAGAACATCTACCCCGTCATTAAAGCCCCTTCTGAAGCAGTGCTGGAAGTTCTCTTTCACAAGTGTCTTTGTAAGGTATGGTAAAAAACATGGTAAGTGTTGCTGGCAGGTGCCACGCGGTGCGAGGCAGGCTGTAAACATACTTCTACGAGTCCTCATCTGCCCTGTTCCCCGAGCTTGGCACTGTGTGGCTTCTGGCTCCTCCCCAGAGTCACAGTGATCATGAAAGGTAATGAGTTTGAGGCAGCCGTGCTAGCACAACTGAACGTGCGGAAAACTGCTTTGGAAAGTGGCAAGAACGATACGAGTTAGAAGTAGGGGGACTTTTTGGGGGAGATTGATAGTAATGTCTCTTGTTATAATAAGTGAAGAATTAAAAAGGAACGGTATTTTTGATCATTTCTTTAGATGTCTTCGTTTTATGTTTATAGCAATGCCTTATGATATACAGTGTTGGATTAAAGATTTAGAATCCCTAAAAACTGAAAATGTTACACTTAGAGGGACTTTTCCTCTCCAATTATATGTGATTAGAATTTTAAAAAATAGTACCCTAAAATATACGTAAGAACATTAGAATTTCATTTGTTACTGTTGTGGTAAACTTGATATCTTTTCAAACATTAAATATGTTTTGAAATGTTTCTAATTTTTTTTAATATCCCTGCTTTGCTGATAACTTAAGGAAATGCCTGTCTTCGTAGATTATTGCTCAATAGTAAGTACTTTATAGATTAGCAAATCGAATTTAGAGACATTAGGAAATTTGCTTTTGAGATTACAGAATAAGTAGTGCATCCAGAATTTAAATTCAGGCATTCTGACTCCAGCGTGTACGTACATTCTTTGCTAAGAGATAAATCTGTGCATTTTCCTTTATTTGGTACTTTGAAATGTCAAGCATCTTTATTATATATGGGTGAATCTTTGTATTAACTCTTAATTCTCAGTTTCTTTAGAAAGGATGCTTTTCTGTTTGAGAGTTTCATATAAGGAACTGATTGAAATAAAAGAAAGGATAAAACATTTAAACTATACTTAAGAGCATTTTAATAATTCCATAGTAAATTCATTACTTTTCAAGTACATTTGACCTTTGACAACTTGGGTTTGAACTATTTATGTTTGCTTGTATTCAGATTCTTTCTTTTTCTTTCTTCAATAACTTGAGAAAATTTGCAGAGAAATATTGTAACCAAGAAATATCAAAAGCCATAGGTATGTATGAATGTATCAGCTATATGTAAACAGTGCCTTATCATTTGCTACCAATATACACAACTCTTATAAAAAGTACAGTTTTTTCAGGACTTATTACACACTCAATCACAGGCCATATATTAGTGCCTCTTGCAGTTGAGGGACAATCGTAAAGCCGTGGTCTTAATTCTAATTGCATGACATTAACTGCCATACACACCATGCTACTGTCACAATTTAGTAGCCTTTCCCAGGTACTGTTGCAGTGAGGCCAAGCATTGCAAGTGTCTGCTTAAAACTAATAAACACCTCCTCATCAGCAGCTCACCTCTTGCCAGAGACACCCTAGTGGATTGTTCGGTGAATTGCCTATGGAGTAAAAAGTGATGTCTCTTGTTGTTCAATAAATGCCTATAATGTGTAGATTATGTGTTAACTGACTGTGCGTGTTATTAACAACAGGCTATTAGTAGTTAAGTGTTTGAGGAGCCAGTAGTTGTAGGTGAAGCTTGGGAAACAAGAGTACTAGATCTCAGAAAGCCTTCAGAGGGTCATCCCACTACCCACTGCCTCGGGCTTAGTTATCCTTGTACCCAAGGAGCCCAGCAGCCCTTCCCTTGCTTGCGAACACAGGGAAAGGTTCCTGCCTTACTCCATGTGGAAACCTTAAGGGTGTGAACCGTAGTCTTCTAAGCCTCCAGTACAGGAGGAGGAAGGGGGCGGCCAGGTGCGGGAAAGCCAGTCAGGGGAGGAAGAGATGTATTGGGGTTATAGAGGACTACTCTGTGGGGGCAAGACACCCAGCTGGCAATGCAGAGGATAATGAAAGTCAAGGAGAGAAGACCCGAGGTCAGTAGCCACTTCAGCATTAGTACCACCACAGCTTCAGTTACTGAAGCAGGTGACAGAAACCAGCAGCTGATCCAGCAGTGGAGAACTCGCTCATTCCCAAGGCTGAGTAGGGCAGGCATGAGTAGCATCTTACTATCTCACTTAATTAGTTCCCTAGTATTATGTTTGTTTCACAGTGTTGCTGTGAGAATTTGTGAGTTAATGTGTATGAGGCTCCTGTCATAGGATAATGTTTACAAACTGTGTTCTCAAATGGAAGTACCATATATTTACACATATACTAGTTTTGACTATTTTTTATAGATCAGAAAATAAATTATGCCCTATATGTGGGTGTTTCAAGTAATAAAATGATGGTTAAGGGGCTGGGTCTTGAGAAATGTGTAAAGTAGAACTTTAAAGGCTTGCATAAATGTAGATATACTGGCATGTACATACATCTTAGTATTATTTCAATATTAAATACTATTTGCAGAGCTATTAATGTAAATATTGATGGGGTTATGTAATTAGTTCTTAGAAAAATTAAATTTTTGGTGTTTGCTTGCTTTTGTGCTGATTAAGCCTCTTCATAGCATGTATATTTCAATATACACTGTTAGCATTTTCTCTCCCCTCTATGCAGGTGGGATTACTTGACCTTTGCAAGCTCATTTCTGAACCTGACACTATTTTAGATATGTGCTTGATCTGAAGAAGTGGGAATTGTTTTGTTTTCTGAAAGAGAGATAGACAGAGACAGAGGCAGAAGAGACAGAAAAAGAGAAAAAAAAATATCCTGCTTGCATCACTAGTGATTCTGATACTCTCAAACATTTTGACGTAGAACAGTTAACATAGTTTAATGCAGTAGTTCTCCAACCTTATTCTCAATACACTTAAAAATTATAGAACTTTTCTTTATGTTATTTAGCCCTATCAGTATTACATAATTGCATTACAAGTTAAAACTGAAAAATAATAATATGTTAAATTATGCAGTGGGTGTTTATAAAATCTTAATATGCTGCTATCCATTAACATGAAATTTTTATGAAGATATAGCTAAAATGAAAAAATAGTGTAGCGTTACATTGCATTATATTTTTGCAAATCATTTCAGTGTTTGACTTGATAGAAAATGAGTGAATTCTCATGTGCTTCTGTGTTCAGTGTTTTGATCTCATGTTTTGCTCATTGTAGATGCTGCAAAACTGCCTTTGAGAAGATGAGAATGAGAAAAGCAAATAGTTTTAATATTACTGTGAAGATAATTTTAATCTATAAAAGAATATTTAAAGTAATTTTAACCACAGATCTGAAAAGATTTTAGAGACCCTGAACCACACTTTAAAAACTACTTCAGTATTACAGTTAATACTATATGTATATATTGACATTTCAGACACCTCAATTAATATATAATTAATATGTTAAATCAGTATGAGCAATCATGTTTAAAAAGAAATACTTTGAGGAAAATACTATTTAAACGTTTTTGAGTTTAAATAGTATTTAAGACACGGTCTCCCTATGTAGGTTCAGGCCGGCCTTGAGCTCACTTTGTAGCTCTGACTGGTCTTGAACTCATAATGATCCTCCTACCTCAGCCTCTCAAGTGCTGGGATTACAGGCGTTGTGCCACCAAGCCCATCAAGTTTTATGATCTATTTAGGAAAGTTTTATATCTACATCTACATCAGTATCTATATCAATATATAGATACAGTTACATATGTATATCTTTTATATGCCTTTTCCTCCCTTTGTGTCTCAAATTGTTCAACTGATGGGCTGAAAATGACTTGATATAACAGGTAAATAAAAGGTCAAAATATGTAACCAAGAAGATGGTTAATCCAGATGGGAAGATCTGTTGTAGCAGCTGCATTTATTAAAATGAAATTGAGTGTGAATTAGCTTGGAAGCTACTAATTCAGGTGGTTAAGGACATAGACTTTGAGGTTAGACACATGTATGGGCGTAGCTCCGTCACCCATAAATCGACCTTGTCCAGGTCATTTCTCTAAGCTGTGTTTTTTTTTTACTAATTATGTGTGGAAAGTTATAATGCTTCCCACATAGGTTAGCTCTGAAGCTGTATACCAGAGCTTAGAATGCTTTGAAGCGCTTAGAGTCATGTTTAACAGATGGCTATGCTGCCTATGTATTGTTATTTTAAGTAATGTATAGGTAGCAAATAATTTGATTACTCAAAAAGACAGCATTGTGTATTGTCTTTCAATTTTCAGACTGTACTTGGCTGGCACACTTGAAGGAAGCCATAATCCTCCCAACATTACTTAGAGGAGAGTTAGCAGTCTGGAGGGGTGGGGAAACCTGCAGTTGGTTAACCTTCTGAAGAGAAAGTTACGGTTAGATGGGGAGGATGAGCATAATTGAAAAACTATACATGGAAGAAGGGTGGTTCACTTCTTAAGAGTAGAATGCCTTGATAGATGCTATGTGAGCGCAGATTTCAGCTTAGAAAAAAATTTCAGGCTTGAGAGTGCTTTAAATGTAATAAGCTCTTGGTGAACACTGTGATTTATTGGAGATGAACGAGCATCTGCTGAATTTTGATGACTTAAAATGCCTGTCAACCTTGATATTTGAGGTTAAATATCTTGTTTTTAATATATGGGAAACAATCTGTTACTACTGCATTAAATTCACAGTGAGACTTAGAATTACCTATTACCAATTTACAGTAATAATAGATTCTAAAATATTTACTCTTGATTGGCATGGTTGCTCAGAGAGGTCATTTTGTCAAAATGTATACAGTACCTTCTTTTTAACATTGTTTCCTCATTTATTGGTTCTCTGAGTTATGGATGACAAAATGCTTCATCAACCGTGTATGAATGCTACATACATCCGTTTGTTGCTCCAAATTGGTCATAACATTTAGCAACATTCATTATTGGAAATAAAATTTTATGGCTCAGTGTTCTTTATGTATATGGACTTTGTATATTGACAGTTACCTGGAAAGTATTGACATAGAATATAAGTGAGAAATACATTTTATTGTAAAGTGAATGATGTATTTTTATTAGTAATAGTTGAGTGGAATAAAAACATTTTGTCAGTTTGTAAATATAAATAATATTACTAAATTTAGAAATTGCATGTACATTCATTTAACTATGACCTAGTGCATTACTTTTTATCAATTTTGTATGTACACTTGGTGTAGGTATAAACTTGGTTTTTTTCAGAGACACTGAAAATTACCCTGTTTTCTTTCTAAGAATCAAGGAAACTATCAACTTGTTATGTATATGAAAATATAAAATAAGTTGTTTTTAAATATATTTGGTTCCTAGCTTTATTTTACTTATTGCACATCTAATTAATTATAGCATGTGGGAACTAAATAGTGTTCCCATTCCATGTTGTCTTAATTAGGTGGTAAGTGACCTTGGTTTTAGCTTTGTTAAATTAGATTAAGCACCTGTAAATAATGAGCATTCGTTATTATGAAAATATATGACTGTCTGCAAACAACAATGGTTAGTGTAGCACATTTTCCCCCCTAGAGATAAATAAATGCTGTCCTAATTTTCACGGTCATTTTATGTTATTTGTGTCTTTATTTTAGAATGTATGAATATTTATTAATTACTTGTGCCACAAAGCAAATTAAGAGTACATAATTTATGAAGTTTTAAACAATATTAAGTACTCTTTGTAATTATATCTAATACTCTATTTCACATGAACATATGTGTTAATTCCAGGCATTTTCTCATGGTTGCTCAAGTTAAGATTTTGTTGTCTTATTATATTTATCTTTAGTTGTTAATATACACATTATTTACATTATATGAAATTTAAAGTAGTTTATTGTCTCAAAGACTCCCTAAATTGGATAGTTTTTCTTTGCATACTACTCTTTCTATACTGTTCATTGCTCTATTTTATAGATAACTCTTATTTTTAAAATGTATGTCTCTTAATAAAAAGGGACATTATGGGAGTTTTTCTTTTTAATTTGACTTCTGAGAATCAGAACTCCTCTTCCTGCGGCCTTCTTGGTCATACACTGATGCATTGTATGGTTTTCATTCCTATGCTTTGCTTGAAATCCCAGTCGTGAGTAGGGAATGATCTTACTATAATATGTAAGTAACGTTGTTCCAGCTTCATAAAATAACCTTCTGTAGCTTTCTTTTTCTTCTGTTTTTAAGAAAAATTATCTTATTTAAGAAAAATTATCTTACTGTAATACATAACATTGTTCCAGCTTCATAAAATATGCTTCTGTAGCTTTCTTGCTTTTTCTGTAAGAAACGTTTAATGTTTAATGTTTAACAATCTGAATTAAGAATCTGAATTATCTGTGGTGTAAAGGTTTAGTATTAGTGTGTTCTAAAATGGTATAGCATAATATCTCTTGGAGGGGAGGCTTAAGTAGCAAATTCAAATTTTATAGTAGTTGTTGGTTTCTTCAAACTTTATATTTCTTAAATCATTTGAAAATTACATTTTTTTCAATAAAGTTAACCATTTTATCTGAGACAGAATATTTGCTCTCCAGTGTGGTATAGCTAGTAGCCACATGTGGCTAATATGACTGAGAAATTAATTCATAATGCACTCTCCTTTTAAATTTTTGCACTTAATTTATTATGTTGGCCCTTTAGGACCACTTTTTCTGTACTTTTCTGCTCATTTTTGCATGTGTTTGCTTTTTTTATAAAACTTGATTTTTATAGCTTTTGTTTTTTCTACATGTATTATAATATTTATTCATATATCCTATATTTTTGAATAATAAGATATCTGACAGTTTTGCTCTCTTTAAATATGTAAAATGTTTTACAATCTTATACTCAGTTATATCAGGTGTTTTTGTTTTACAATGGAAATTGATTTGTACTGAATATTTTTAGCTGTTCCCAATTGCATATTTTCTTATGCTGTCTGTAACTATTGTAATAGTTTAAACTTACTCTTTTTACTGAGGGTTAAATCTGAAACCTAAATTTGATGCAAGTAATGAAAAGTTCGTCATGCTAGTGGTGTTGTTTTTAATAAGAATAACTTAGCTGAAGCATCTGTACGTATTTTGGTGGGTGGACAAAGGCAGCAGCAACCAGAAGGTCCTGTGTACTTACTGGGAGGTCTTGCCTCAGGTTGGTAATTTTAACTGTCTCTGGTTATGAGTAAGGCTTCTCTTACTTTGTTTCAAGAATTTTTGTATAGTTTCACATCTTCTCACTCCCTCAAGTATAAAGTCTCCTGATAAATGCTATGATTTTTATCATCTGTGTCGATAAAGAAGCCAAACATCGTTGCCCATACGTTGCTCGTCTACCATGAAGCGTAGTGAATCTCTTACAAACACTAAATGAGTATGATGAGTTTCAGGTGTTTGTCTCAAAAGTGTTCACTTCCTCTTGATACATAAAGAGGTGAGGATACTTAAAAAGCAACACCTTCCTCACTAGCTTCGCTTACAAATCTCCATGCAGATGCTCAGTTAGAATATTAATTTCTTACTGTAAATTGCTAATCTCCTTACTTAGGTGAGTGCAGAATGCCTCATCTCTTCTTGAACATGGTAGTTACCCTACGCATTATTTCCATCCCTTTCTAATTTCTATTAGGTTAAAGAGTTTCCTTACTAATTCAGATTGTTAAATGTTAATTTTATTGCTATTGTGAGGTGTAATGAATACTGAATTTCTTAGATATATTTCCACTGTTAAAATAGTTTGGAAATACTATGTCAGCATGATTCTCAAGTGATTAAATTGTGTTTTGGAAGTTCTCCGTTTGTAAAATAAATTTTGAGGAAATAAATTTAAATTGTTTAGTCATAGACCTTATGTTATTAGACTTAATCTGCTATTGTCTACCAGATAAGGTATTTTATTTATAAAATTGCTGACGTTCATCCTACATATAGTAAATGTAAAAGTTTTTTTAATGTAATTAATTGATGTTTTGTTTACTTAGCTGATAAAAAGTGAGAAAACTGGTAAATAAACATCTGGTTTGTATTTTAAAATAATTTTACTGTATTAAGTAGTACATGTTTATTATACAAAAAATGGAAAAGGTAAAAATGACAATGACAGGTATATAGTTAATATCCTAGCATTTGTTTTAAGATTTGTATGTTTCAATAAAAAATAAGACATAATTGCTTAAACTTGAAAGCAAATGATATCACTCATTAGGTGAGTGGATATGTAAACTGTGGCATAGCCCAATAACAGAGTATGATTCAAAGATAAAGCCAAAGAAAAAGTTACAAGAACCTTAAATGAATATTGCTGAGTGTAAGAAGTCAGTCAGGAAATTTGCATACTTTGTAATTCTAACGCCATGACTTTCTGGAAAAGTCAAAACTGGAGATAATGAAACAGTGGTTGTCAGGGATTTGGAGAACAGAGAAATGGATGAGTAGGTGGAATACAGGAGCTTTAGGGAGATGAACTTCTCTTTGCAGTATTATAATAGAGGATGTCTGTCATTACTGTGATTATCCATTTGTCCCAAACTGTAGAATATGCACTGCAAAGAGTGAACCATAATGTAAGCTAGGGACTGTTAAAAACTAATTGGTTATATGCTACAACTGTGCAGATACATTCTGTAGTATAAATGTATCGCATCTGGATATCAACAATATTTTACAGGTGATTCCAAATGTCTTTCGGATCAGTGGTATCTCTTTTTGTGATAATTGAAATACTTCATATTTGCTCTCCAGTGTGGTATAGCTAGTAGCCACATGTGGCTAATGGGACTGAAAAATTAAGTTTTAAACTTAATTTCTATTACTTAGAATATAAATAGCCTCATGTGGCTACCAACTGTAATATTAGATAGGATATTATCTAAATCAGACAAGGAGAAATACTGGCCGGTGACTAATAAATACATTTAATTGGAGTTGACAGTTGATTGAAAAATCCATTCCTAAATATTGACTTGGGAGCTATATTTTCTACCATGCAATTCTTTATTTTTATCCTGTCCAACCCATCAATCAGTAAGTTGCATAAAGATGTTTATAAAACTTAAGGTGAGATTCAATATTGGTAGCAGTTACTGATAATGTGGGTGATAGAAGTTGGATTCAAAAAGTTTCAAAAGACTGCAGTGAAACAAGCTAAACCATGTGGCAGGTGCACGTGGACTTCTGCACTTCAAAATGATTGTGTACAGGACAGGAGCTGAGTGTCATGCCATGTACCTGTGACCCCAGCACTTGGAGTGCTGAAGGCAGTGGGAGGATCAGAAGTTTGAGGCTAGACTGGGCAGTATGGTGAATTAGTAGACCCTCTCTCAGGATAAAAAATTAAAAAGGGCTAGGCATGTGGCCCAATGAAAAGGCTCAGAGTGCAGTTTTCACTATTCTGTACACGTGTCTCTCTCTCTCTCTCTCTGTCTCACACGCGCGCGCGCGCGCACACACACACACACACACACACACACACACACACACAGGACAGGATATGGTAGACTTTCCCTATTAAGAATTCATGGTGAACAAAAATTAGAACTGAAAGTTTTACTTGGTTGCACATTCAGTTTGAGCTGACAGTATGTTTGTTATTACTGCTTAAGTTATGTTCACAGAACTTTAACATCTAGTCCAAAATTATTATCTGTATGATCTTCCCTGGTGAAATGATATTGGAGATACTATTTTCTGTTTATGATGCCATTTGTAAAGAGGCACAGCAAAAGGTCCTGTTTGAAAGGAAGTTGGGTGACAAATGATTTGAAACCAAGTATATAATGCATTTTGCTTGGGGAAGAAAAGAACGTGAGAGTAAAGTGACTTACACTGCCTGCCATTGACTTCGGGTATTTTAAGAGGTATCTTATCACAAAGGTGTTACCATGCTATGTGACCCCTCAGGAGATAGGCAGTGTGCTAGATGAAAACTCTAGTGAGACTGGTGGAGTTCACCAAAAGGAAAGAATTTTGTCAATGACTATTCTCTAGCACTACCATGATTATTAGAAATGAGCTAGAGATTCATCAGCTAGAAAAAGCTGTCAATAATATCAAGTAACTATTGAGCACTTACTGTCAGACACTGCTAATTCCTTTTTAGCAGATGAGAAAGCTGAGAGTTTAAGAAGCTTGTAAAAGATGGAATTAGGATGTATGCATGCACATACGACAAGCACACCTCTGAAAAGGTGCCAAAACAAATGTGCATGTATCAGAATTTGCTGTGTTCACATATTTCCTAGAGCAAGTGGTACTTGATTATTAGCTACTTTTGTAGTATTTTTTAATTTTCTCATTATTTTCAAATGATAGTATCAAGCATTAGTATTTTACATACTTAACAGAGATTGACTGAACATATTTTCAGATCAAAACAGTCTGTTTTATAGGCAGAGCATTTACTACCTTGTCTGGGACATAAGCAGAGCAACAGTGTTAGGTATTGTTATCATTAATGTCATGATGTAAAGTATTTTGTATACTTTTCTTCCTCCTCTGTTTTAGTAGGATTTATTTTAATAATTCTAAACACCTGAAGTTCTTTATTTATATATAGGTCACCATGACTGATACGTTTACATGTATTAGTCTGTGTCACAGTACTATTCAGAGTACTTGTTGGATTTAGAAAGCAAGCTTAGAGAAGGGGTGTAAAGTAGTCCTAGAGCTAGTTAGCAATAAGCCAATGATTTGATCCCGGGTTGACTGTTGTTCAGCATTAACTTGTGTTGGAACATTTATAAAATGGATAAATTTTTAAATTTAGTTAACATGTAAGAAGTATAAATGAGACCAAGTCTCTAACTTAGAATGGAGGTACTGAAAATAACCTCTGAAAGTATAAGCAGACGTGGTACCAGTGGGTTTGTACTAATCTATATTTCTTTAAATTCTATAAGGCACTAACAACTTTCAGAAACATCATTTGTTTAATAATATTTCAGAAAGAAACTAAGTATTTGGTATCTATAAGACATTACTACATCAGAAAACTCACAGTGTAAAACTGTTATAACTTGTACCTTCTACCAATTTTGATAATATACCTCCCCAACATGTACAGTCATTTGATTTTATATATATATATGTGTGTGTGTGTGTGTGTGTATGTATGTATGTGTATATATATATATATATATAAAATGTATAGGAAGGAAGGGAAGAATTTCAAAGGATGCTATAAAAACTATTAACTATTAGAGTCTAGTTGGAGCAGAATAACTAGGTATTTTAATATTTTGAATCTTTAACAATCTGTGGTGGTTTGAGGTTCTGCTTATATGACTGCTTTAATACAATACTTTATCTTTAGAACATTAGAACAGTGAGGAACTACTGGAGAACTTTTAGCAAAGAAGAGGAAGGCATGTACATTTGTTGGCTCTAAACCTTGTCAAGTGGTTTGGAGGATGTTTTGGGTAGAGGTAGAGAAGTCATTTAAGGAAGCCCTTTTGTGTCTAGGCAACAGATATTTGGGAGGGTAAAGCAGACAGGTAGATTTGAAATGTGTTTAGTAGGTGAAATCCAAAAGCGTATTGGGCTGGATGGTAGGGATGAAGAGGGTACCGTGGGAGGTGTTAAGGGCGCCTTTAAGGCTGAAGGAGTTTGATTTTTGGTGGTACCGGAGATTGAATTCAGGACTTTACGCCTGCCAGGCGGGCGTTTACTCCACTGAGCTATATCCCCAGCCCCAAAGAGATGTTAAGGAGGTGTTAAGGGTATATTTAAGGCTTTTGACTTATGTTACCATGCATGGTGTTAAGAACACTTAGAAAAGGATGCAGTGAGCAGGAAAACATGGCAGTGTTATATATGTAGAGTTCTGGGACCTTGAGATCTAAGTGGAGATAATAGCTAGGCAGTTAATACATTGAGCTCAAACTTAAATTTAAAAATTTGCAGCATATGCTTGCTAATGTAAGTTAAGGAATAGATTGTGAACAACTGATGAAAGATGGGAACATGGGTAGTCTTAAAGGATGCTGGCATTTAATAGTAAAGAAAGTGAGCCTAGAGGAGGGGCAGGACAGGAGCGTTGCTGTAGCGGTAGGGTGTGTATCAGGAGTGGTAGATCAGCTGGGTGTGGTTGCGTGTTCCTGTAATCTCAGCATTCTGGGAAGTTGGGGCCAGAGGATCACAAATTTGACTGGGAAGACTTAGCAACTTAGCGAGACTCTGTGTCAGAACTAAATAAATAAAAGAGCAGGGGATGGAGCTTAGTGAAGCTCAGGCCCTAGGCAAGAGAGAGAGAGTGGCTATGCATAAATGGTTGCATATGAGACTTCAGTGAATTTCATGCCTTGTGTCCTGTTCCCACAATATTTGCCTACGTACAGCAACTATTTCAAAAATAGGAAATCCAAAGCACTTTTGATCTGAAGTATTTTGGATAAAGGATGTTGAACCTATAGTAAATCTACTGAAAAAGCTTACATACATGTATCCTATTTTTATTTTGTCTTCTCTGTTGTATAATTTAAAGATATCAGAGTCTCAAAAATGTCTGTTACGAAATGACTGGCTGTAGACTTTCAAGGTAATACGATGATGGTCAAAGACTGGTAATATATGTGACTCGTGCATTAACTCATTGCCCCTTTTTATATTTATATAGGCAAAGTTAAGCAGTCTATGATACTACTTTGTGTAAAACACAAAGAATGCAAATGAAATAGATTTATTATTTATTAGAATACAGCCTGTTGTATAAGTATAATCATTTGTCTTGTGGTCATTTATGCCTATTTGCCTTAGTTTTGTCTCTGGAAAAATTTTCAGTATGTCTGTTAGTATTTTATGTAAGAGCCTTTCAAGTATTTTCAAGGCAAGTGTCATATTCTAGCATGGTCCTATTTCTCCAAGTTAAATGCAAGCTAATTTGGCTTTGTTTATATAACATTTACTGTAAAGATACTATTAGCCATCCTGATTACATTTTTAAAGTATACTTTAATTTTTCATTGTAATCATGAAAGGTGTAGGTTGTAATTGCTCTCAACACTCCTAACTGTAGTCCAATCCATGTGGTATCCTTTGAGACGTTAGAAGTACCATTGTTGTGGTTTAATACCCAGAAGTCCCCCTAAAGCCTCTTGTACTCACACATGGCACTTTGGGAGGTGATTGGATGATGGGAGAATGACACTTAACAGTGGGTTAGTCCACTGATGGGTTCGTAGTTAATGTGATATGTGGGGGTAAAGCCTGGTGAGAGGAGGTAGGTCACTGCGGGTATGGCCTGGAAGGGTCTGTGTCCTTCCCTCCTTCCTTAATCCCTCCCCCTACCTTATCAGCCATGCCATAAGCAAGCCTCCCCTGCCATGCCCCACTGCCATCCCTCCTGCCTTGGAGCCAGGGAGTGAGCACTGAAGCCTCCACGAACTGTGAGCTGAGTAACCCTTTCCTCCTTTGAGGTGGAGATGTCAGGGGTTGTGTCCCAGTGAGGAGAAAAGTAAGACAATTACCACCGATGTGTTAAATTTCTTTTTAAGTCTTCATTGAAATTTTTATTCATTTAGGGCTTCAAAAAGCTAACCATCTATCTTTCTAGCCTTTCTTAGACTTTATTTGTGTGACCAGTTTTCTTTTTATTTTATATAAATACATGTGAGTTTTTAAAACCTAAATAACTTCTAATATTGCTTAGACCTATGCAGATTACATCAGATTCATGCCCTACGTAAACACTTTTGTTTGGTTTCTACTTATTTATGTGTCCTTAGTAGAACTGTGGAACGGGACAGAGCCATATCCACACTTGATACTGAGGCTATCCCGTAATCTACTTGGGTATTTTAAAAATGCCCCATTTACATCAAGATATCCTACTTACTGTGCATCACTGTTTTTCAGAATGCTTATTGTCTATTTGATGTGGAAAATGGTTCTTTTGAGACATCTTTTTGTAATTTCAAATAGACTTTCTGTTTTTTACTTTTAATGAATTCTTTAATATTTGCTAGGTGGAAACAGAATGGAGCTGACAATCCTTGTGTAAACATTGAAATTTTCTTTACTTTAAAGCCTATTTCAGTGATGGCTTCTTTGTTCAACGTTTTTGATTAGTCTGAGAAATAGGGTTCAAACCACGCAATAACATGACCAGAATTGTTATACTTGGAAATAAAGTTTTCGTTCTAAATCTTTAGCAAATCCAAGTATACTTGTATTATTTATTCCGAAGTTTCTCAGACCCTCAGTTTATCTCTGCAAAAACCAGTTTGAAGACAGATTTATAGTTCTTAGGCTGACTCTCTATCTAGCTGCCATATTTTATGATTTACAGTACAATTTTCCTTGGTACAGGATTCAAAAGGTTTAATATTACCTTTTACTTTCCTTTGTGGCAGTACCTGTGATTTGATAATTTGCTGGAAATTTAGCACCCATTATAGCATTGTTTCTGTTAGAGTAACAGTGATCTAATTCAGTGTAAGATGGCAAGTAACATTGATCTTACATGAGAAATAAAAAATTACATTCACTTGTTAAAAATATCGCATTGTCAAGAAGCTAGAAAGTAATTTTTTTGGCATCTCAGGAACTAAGTCTTTTGATTATTTTGTGACTGTTTCCATTGATTAGCTTAATGAAGGACTACTTTAGTCTACTAATTTAATGTAATGAAAAAAGTTACACGAAGACAATAAAAATTCTAAACCTTTGTCTTTTCAAACATTATGACTAACAATATCCTCCAGGAAAAGTGTGTTACCTGTCATTATCTATTGTGTCTTCCTTAAATTTTGTATCATTTATACCCAGAATAATGAAACTTGCCTTTTTATGGCTTGAGAGTTGTATTCTTCAAGTTTTTAAAAATTCTCTTTAGTAGGTGTCTATTTCTGTACCCACAGCTAACTTTTCTCTCCTCGCTCTCATTTAATTGGATTGCTTTGGGAACTTGTATCAGTGTGTAGAGTAGGGCTCCAGACAGCTGTGCCATTACCAGCAGTCACTCCGAGGACCAAATGAGTTCGTTGTGCAAATCTTGGATGAGAAGTGCACCTGCTCTCAATGTGGATTAAAATGGCACATGTTACAGAACGCTTAATTTTGAGACTTCTTCAGTGGCAGCTGATCTCAGGGCTGTGCTGGAGGTCATTTATCCTGGAGGCTGAGAAGCCCCGCCAGTCAGAGCTGGACGGCTTCCTTGGCCTTTTTGCCAGGACGTGGGTGTGTTACTTCCGAGGTGGTAGTATGCTGTTGGGGCTGTGATTCTGTGTTTGGGCGTTGCATTGGAAGATAACTTCCAAAAGTGCTCATGCCTTTCTAAAGGGATTTTGGGTTAAAAATTTATAGCCAGAATTTATCTAGTATTTACTATGTATGAGCATCACATTTTGGAGTGAATAATTTTGAGTGGGTAAGAATATATGTAAGGGTGTCTGTCCTATAGCTATTTATTTTCTGATGGAAGAAAAGGTCTTATTTTAAAAATTCTTTGAGAATTGACAGGATTTAAAGGTGTTTCATACTATAAGCGAAGAACGTTTTTGGTTGCGATTTCTTTTGGATGTGGGGAGAAGTATGTAGGTGTGTTTGTGTGTGTGTGTTTTCTAAATTTGAAGTTTCTTCAATACCAGCATTAACTTTAAGGATACAGCTTGTCTTACTAATAGTTAATTCAAAATACCCATTTAAATATATGGTGGTGGTGACTAGAGGTGGGGAGCAGGAGAAAGTGGGTAGACAGTGACTGGATTTGGTCAGTTAATACTATATGTATATGTTGAAATTTCAGACAACCCAGTTAATATACAGTTAATATGTTAATTCAATACAAATAATAAAATTTAAAAAGAAATACTTTGAGAAGGATACTATTTAAACTTTTTTTTTGTCTTTTTGAGACAGACTCTGACTATGCAGTTCAGGCTGGCCTTGAGCTGACTGTATAGGCCAGCCTGGCCTTAAACTCACAATGATCCTCCTGCCTCAGCCTCCCAAGTGCTGAGATTACAGGCGTGTGCCACCATGCCTGGCCTATTTAAAGTTTATCTTTTGACTCATAAGTAATTTTCTGTGTTAGTGTTAAATCATTTTGGTTCCTAAGCTTTTTTAAAAAGTAGCTTCATTGAAAGAAAATTTCACATATTATATAGTCCACCCACTTGAAAGTGTGTGAATTATGGCTTTTACTATATGCACAGATGTACGTAACCCTTAACGCAATTTTAGTGTACTTCAGAAATACATCAGACCTTTAATTGTCATTGTCCATCTCTCTCTCCCCTACCTTCTCTTATCCCAAAGAACCGCTGATCTCCTGTCTGTAGAGATTGTTCTATTTTGGACATTTGTTAAAAATAAAATCATACAATATAGTCTTTTGTGACTGATTTTTCACACTTATAAAAATACTTTGAAAGTTCATCCAAATTGTGCACTACTTCCTTCCTTTTTTGTAGAGGAATTATATTGCACGTACAGATGCCCCACCTTTTGTTTATCCGTTCATCAGTATGTGAACATCTGGTTGTTTCTACCTCTTGTCTATTTAAATAGACTAATTTGTATGCATGTGTTTGTGTATGTTTCTGTTCTTTGGAGTGTATACCTAGGAAATGACTGTTGAGTCATACAATAATTTTATGTCTAACTTACTGGAAGAACCAATGAAATGTTTTCCTCCATGGCTGCACAATTTTACATTTCCACAAACAGTGTATGAGGGTTCCAGGTTTTCCACATTCTCATCAGTGCTTGCTATTTTTCATTTTTTTAAACTTCTAGTGGGTGTTCAGTAAGGTTTGAATATGATGTTAACAGTGTTAGCTCTTCTGCTTCATGAATGTGCACCTTTGTCTCCATTTATTTACCGCTTTAATTTCTTTCTGCAGTGTTTTGTCTTTTCAGTGTATAAGTTTTGTACTTGCTTTGTTAAATTGATTCCTTAGTAATTTTTTGATGCTATTATAAGTGAAATTTGTTTGTGAATTTCATTTTCCTATCATTCATTGCTAGTGTATAGAAATACAATAGACTTCTGCATATTGATCTTGTATCTTACAACTTTGAAGAACTTATCAGTTCTAATAGTATTTTCTGTATGTTTTTATATCATTTATAGATAAAAATACTTTCTTCTTTCTCAATCTAGATGTCTAATATTTCTTTTTCTTGCCTATATGCCCTGGCTAGAACTACACTACAGTGTTGAACAAAAGTGAGTGCAGTCTTTCTTGTTTTACTTCTAATGTTAGTGGGTTAAATATCCAGTCTTCCACTGTTATGAAGTGGTGCTATGTATAATGTTAGCTATGAGTTTCTGTAGATGTCCTTTATCTGGTGAGGAAGCTGCCTTCAAGTATTTGTTTCGTGAGTGATTTTTATCCAGCAGCAGGAAAATCATCAGTTTTATTTTGCATCTACTGATGATGTGGTTTTATTTTTACTCTCTTGATACAGTGTCATATATCAAAAATTTTCTTCTGTTAAAACCAGCCTTGTGGTTTTAGCATTAATCTCACTCTGTCATGGTATGTAATTTTTCAATAGACTCCTGGAGGTAGCTTGCTAGTATTTTATGAGGATTTTTGTTTCTATATTTCAATGAGATACTGATAATGTAGTTTTCTTGTGAGGTGTTTATCTTTGTTGTCAGTAGTATTGACCTCAAAAACAGCTGAGAAGTGTTCACTTTCTCTTACATTTTTCAGAAGAGTTGTGAGGAATTGCTGTTAACTTCTTTAAATGTTTAGAATTTAGTGGTGAGATTATTTGGACCTGTGTGTGTGTGTGTGTGTGTGTGTGTGTGTGTGTGTGTGTCTAGTTTTAATGACTAATCAATCCTGCATTTGCTACAGGTGTAATGAGATAGTCTGCTTTATTTTGAATCAGTTTTGGTAGTGATATCTTTCCAGGAATGTGTCTGTTTCACCTAGTCTGCTCTATTTGTTGATGAGACAGTTATCTATACTATTCACTTATACTATCTCTTTGGAATTTTGTAAGGTTAGTAGTGCTGTCCTTCCTTCACATGAGTCTTCTGTTTTTCTTGGTCAATCTACATAAAAGGTTGTTCATTTTATTAGCTTTTAAATAATTACCCTTTGATGGTCTTGATTTTTCTCTGCTGTTTTTCTGTTTCATAATGTGTGTGTTTTGCTTATTATTTCCATCCCTCTGGTTGCTTTAGGATGTTTTTGTTCTTTTGGATTATCTGAAGGTTCCAAATTAGGTTACTGGATGGAGGTCGTTCTTTCGTTAGACATTTATACGTACAAATGTCCTTCCATGCACTGTTGTAGCTTCACCCTATAAATTTGTTCAGTTCTTCTGTTTCATTCATCAGTGTTTCCCTTTTGATTAAATTTTAATCAATTGATGTTTTACTTACCACATATTTGTGAGTCTCTCAACTTTTTTGTTAATGGTTTCAAATTTCTTTTGAACTATTCTTTAAATTTATTGAGATTATATTATAGCCTAGTATATGACCTATCCTGGAGAATGTTTGGTTTTTGCTTTGAAAAAGATGTGTGTTCTGCTCTTGTTGGGTGCTGTGTTCCATAGGTGTGCTCCAGGTTTAGTTAGTGTATAGTATTGCTCAGGTTTTCCCTTTATTTAACTTAGGGTTATTTTTGTATCCATAATTGAAGAATTCAGTCATTACTGTTCAATTTATTTCTTCTTACTATTGTCTATTTTTCTTTTCATTGTTTTCATCATATGCTTTGGTATTTTGATAATATTCATACACATTTGTGTTCTGTCTCTCAATACATGCTCATTATCATATATAAACATTTTATACATTTGAATATCATCTGGAACCATTTGACTCAATAAAAAAAAACTGGTTAAATATTTCTCATAGGGTGTGTATGCTAATCTGTTTTGTGTTTATCTGGGAATGTTTTGCCTTCACTTTTGAAAGATAGCTTTATTTGATATAGAATTTTTGGTTGACAAATATTCTTTTGTTTTATTTTGTTTTAGCATTTTGAATATGTTATCCCACCATTTGTGACCTTCCTTGTTTTTGCAGCTTCTTGTTTTGCTTTGTTTCGTTTTGATGGTGCTGGGATCAAACCCAGAGCCTCTTGCTTAGTAGGCAAGCACTGTATGACTGAGCTGCATCCCCAGGCTGTTGGGTCTTCTTTTAAAGTGATAGATTATTTTTCTCCTGCTGCTTTTCAAATGCTTAGGTCTTATCTTTAACTTTGAGAATTTTCACTAAAAGTCTGTGAATCTCTGTGTTTGTTGTATTTGGAGTTTGTGTGCTTTGGTGTTTTTTAATAAACATGAAAAATTCTAAGCTATCGTCTGTTTTAATATTTTTGTGTGCCTTCTCCTCTGCTTTTAGATCTTCTGTATTGGTACCCACAATGCATATTTGGTACTCCTGTCATGGTACACATCTTTCTGAGTATCTGTTTATTTTTCTTCACTTGTTTATCTTTCATTCTTTGGATGTCACAATCTATCTTCCTGTTTTCTGACTTTTCCAGCTCAAATCTGCTGTTCTCTTGAAATGAATTTTTATAACAATTATTGTACTTTTTAATTCCAAAATTTCCATTTGTCGGTAAAATTTCCCTTTATGTTTCCCATTTGATTTGATCTAGTCTGTACTTCTTTAGCGATGATTTCCTTTTAGTTTTTTTTTAGCATATTTATAATACTTTGAAGAAATTTTTCTTTTGAACTTGATTTCTGGCCATGTTCAGGGATATTTTCTGTTGTTTTCACCTCTTCCCCCCATGTATGGATCGCACTGCCCTGTATTTTTACACTTCTTTGTCCGTCCGTCCGTCCATCCATCCATCCACCTAGGAATCAGACAGTGTATTATGGGTAGCACATAAGCTCTGGATAATTGTCCTCTGTCTCCAGGTCTAGTTACTGTTACTTAGTTTTTAAATTTTTGATTAGGAATTATCTAGATTACTTTCGTGAAAACGATTTCATCTTCCTTCGTACCACAGTAAAGCTTCTGGTGTTCACGGAGTGGAAGGTTTGGGGATGCCTGTAGTTATATTAGGCTGAGGATAGTTGGCTAGGGCTTTCTTCTGTTCCTCCACTGACCACAACTAACTTACTTTTAAGCTGATTGCTCTACTGGTTGCAACATTTTCTTGGGGGTGCGTGTGTGTGCTTGTGTGTGTGTGTGTCTGTCTCGCTCGCTCTCTGTGTTGGACACGTTGCTGTGCAAACTAACCCAATAAATTTGTGATTCCTTTGAGAAAAATAATTGCAGAGGCTTTTGCTGATTTGTGTTCTGTAGGTTTCAACTTCATGCTATACTGCCAATGCAGTCAGTCCCTTTGAGAAGGGAGGGAGTGACCTGTTCTGACTGTCTCACTTCTCTCCTAAATCAAAATCCCTGAGGCTGGACTCTGGAGGGGGCAGTAGGGACACACTGAGTGAAGTGACATCCCTGCTGTAGAAGCTGAGTTCTCAGCAGAGCAGATAGGCAGTAGACAGGGTCCCTTTGCTTGTCTTAGCGATATGATGTGCAGTGACCACCTGTTAGGAGTCAAGGCAAGTGTGAGCCCTCACTGTTTTCCATGCTGCTTGGCCCTAAGATAGAGCTTCTATTCCGTTACTGTGAGCTGGGGGGAGAGTAGCACGTTATGACCCGAGGACCAGAGTGGGCATGCCTCAGCTACACGCATTTGGGGGGAGACTGAGAATGCTGAGGTCCTCTGGTCCGAGGAAGAACCCCCGTGGCCTGAGCGCTGCGGGTGGATAGAACCCTCTGTTGACTCGCCAAGGTCCCCTGCCAGCCCAGGGCTCTTGCAAAAGTCAGGTATGGTGTTACTACGTTGCTGCTCTGGGAAAGGTGAGTGAGGGTGTTTTTAGTTTGCCCCAGATTTCTTGCTGAGGGTTTTGGAGATTCTTTTGAACAAATATTTTATTTGCTATATGCCCTGTGGACAATTTCTAGAGGCTTTCAGTGGTTTTATTATGGTTTCTCTGGTTTCATTGGGGAAGAGGGTGCAGGATCTTTTGTTGGAAGTTGATCTCTTAAAATTATCTTTAAAATGTTCCTGAATAATAGTGACACAGTCTTTATTTTTGGATTCGGGAGGGTATCATTTCAAAACTGCTGATTAGCTGTGTAACTGGCAATTTATATAAATTTCTAATGCTTAATGTTTATAACTACAACTGTAATAATAATACTTTAATTTGAAAAGATTATTAGAAGGCTTTATTAGACAACACTTGCAAGTACTTATCATAGAACCTGGCAGTATAATAAAATGTTATACCAAGGCTGTAGGTATACTTAGAATTGGTAGGATTTTATCTTTATTGTTTCTTTTGTTTTCCTTTTATGTACATATCAGCAAAATGAGCAACAGAAAGAAAATATTTATTGTATATATAGTATCTGGTATATATGCAGCATAAATTGTCATTCAGTGATTTCATTTGTGTGAATTCTTTGCTCCTAGAATTTGGTTAATGTAACATCCTCATATTCAAAACTAGAATATAGCCCTTGTGAAAGGGAAATAAAAACGTATATTTCAAGATTGTACTTGTGGACATCTAAAAGCTTTTAAGATTAGATATGCAGTTATGTAATTTAAGGTCTGTGTATTCTAGCATTGGTTGTATGACTCTGAAATCAATTTAATCTTTCATAACCACTGCATAGAAATATAAGATATGCGTGGAAATTTTTAAATAAAGTTATAAACAGGATTTTCAGCACTGTTTCAGATGCCAGATACTAGGTTTTTTAAAATACATGTAACATTTCACAGAGTCCTGATTCATTGAAACATTCTAATGGTTCTTTACCTGTGAAATTACAACTGTTACATAGAAAGCTGTAAGGAAAATAGTACTTGGGCCTCTGAAAAAAATTCAAAACACTACATTGAAATGCCAATTAAATCATTGGTTGATTTAATTTACATTTCATTTGGTTGTAACAAGAAAAATTAAATGTGAGAGTTCATTACTATATGATTTAAGAATAATGTATTCAAAATAACTATTTTTGAGAATTGACTCATAGTCTTTAATTGTATAAATGTAAATTGCCTTTGTGAAGGTAAAAGCTTCTTCTCAATGTTAAGATTTAATGTTCTTTTCTAAGTTATTTATTAAACTCTTTTCCTTTATTCCTTTGTTTCATAGGATGTTAGTAACTTAAAAAGTTAATTTTGAGCTAATTTTATTGTTTTCCTCTTTTATTAGTTATTTGAATTGCTTGGGCCTGAAGGACTTGATCTTATTGAAAAGCTGCTCCAAAACAGAATAACAATTGTGGATAGATTTCTTAATTCTTCGAATGATCATAAATTTCAGGCTCTTCAAGGTAAGAATTTATGCAGTGGTAGTGCTAACTTAAAAGAAAAATTCATTGATTAACACTTCCCTTTAATATAATTACATTTTTATAGCCTTTGGTCTATTATATAATTTCCTAGTTCCATTCTATTAAGTAAGTTTTAGATATGGCAGATTATAAAAAAATTAAAGAGATGCAAGTACAATATGACAGTGTTTTAGTGTGATATTTTTGGTAAAATGTGAAATCACAGTAGACAATTTTTTAAAGCAAACGCATGTAGTATTTACCATGGGCCAGGGAGTACTATAATTTCTCCTCCACTTTGAAATTGGTAGGTATAAGAATAATTCATTGAAGACTGCATGCCTTCACTAGTCATTAGTATTTTCCTTCCACTGTCCCTTTTTCTAAACACACATGCACACACACACACAAATTTTCACAACGATGTAAGAACAGTGACAGTCCCTACTTCAGTGTGATCAGCTGTCATGCTCAGCAAATTGAACACATGTAGAATCACATACAACACAGTTTTAAAAATCTCAAGAATATTACAGATTTAGCTAGGAAGCCAAAGCTATAAAGGAAATCCTGATGTGTTGTAATACAGTGACGCCACACCCCTGTTCTAAGGAGGAAACATGCAAATGAAAGCTCTTACTGCCACCCCAGTGTGTTTGCCAGCTGTACAGATAGTTTGGGATGTTCATAAAGCATAAGAAATACACCTTCAGCATCTATGTTAACTTGTAAGTAAGTTACACAGTGATTATGGCAGTACAAGGAAATGTTAAAAACAGCCTTGATTTTTAAATCCCGAATTTCTCCAGTACTACTAAGATGTTCCCAGAAGCTTAGTGTTGTTTTGGAATGGTTAGAAACTTGGGAGACTGAACTTAGCCTGTCTTCCTGCAGATCTCTGGTCCAAAGTGTACCGAAGAGTTCTAAACTGTCTTACTGCACTAGGGATTCCACCCCTAGGACAGTGCCTGGTGAGACAGTACAGTAAGCCAGCGTGGGTTTGGGAGCATTCAAGATAGGTATCTGTGAGTGGAAAAATGAGTGAAACATCCAGTCCTGCTAGGGATGTTCTGAGAATTTGGTGTTTCTTTTGTTAGTCTCCTAAATGTTATGGTAGAGGTGTTTACTGATTCTAATATTTAGTAGCAACTTTAACATAAAAGTGAGTCCAGCTTTATAAGTTGGAATTGAAAACGTTAGGTGATGAGCTGGTAGTTTTATTTATGCTCTTTATTTTTATTTCTGTTTCACAGATTTTAATGTATTAGGATGACTTTTTAGAACTGCACTTTTCAGCTCAAAATAAATACTTAAATATGTAACTTAAATTTTTAAAAAGTATATTCGAGTCATCAGTCTTTCCCTCTTCTCACACTGCATTTACTCTTTTATTCCATAATGGATCCTATTGACGTTGCTGTTACTAAGAAAAAAGATTACACCGTAGGAAATTTGTGCCATTTAAACAAATAAACTTCACATTGCTAAGGGCTGTAATAAAGAACTTGGCAATTGTACTTTTGAAAGTGTTTTGGTTCGGTGGGCTGGTGTTGTCTCTAGGCCCAGTGCTCTGGAAGGGTAAGTCAGGAGGGTCCCAAGTTTGAGCTCGTTCTGGATGCAGTAGCAGTGTGGAGAGACCGTGTCTCAAAATAAAAGTAAAAGTGTCTCACTTGCTCAGTGAGGAGGCCCTAGTTCAAGCCCTACTGCTGTCTGGGGGAAAAAAAATACAAAGATAAAATAAAAGGTGTGTTTGTAGGTTTTGTTGTGTATGCATCAGAAATTATTTTCCTTTAATTTTGTATAAGAAAACACTCTTGAAGAAAGGAATCTGTAGAGTTTTGTTTATCACTGTTTCTACTTATTTGTATATTTCAATGTAAGTTTTGTGTTTAGTGATTCTTCAGAATTCTGTTGTAATTACCAAATTTTACTTTTTCTTTATCAATGTAACTTAGCAAAGTTACTAACCAAGTCTCATCCTTTTCTTTATCAGAATCACTATCCTAGCAGGTGGGGCCTTCCCGGCGTTTAGGGTTTCCTAGCTCTTTGCTCTCTCTGTGTCCATATCCCTCATCTTCTGTCTTTAGTCTTACAGCAGGATGTGTAGAGTGAGTGAGAGGTCACGGGGTGCAGGAACCGCCTCTAAGGTGAGGCTGCTTCACAAATTCTGTCTTCAGGCAGGGCTGGTAGGGAGAGGGTTTTATTACAAAATCAAAAACGTTAGTTGATGGTGTCAGTTGACAGTATTATGAATGATATGAAATTTTTTCTGTCATAATTGCATTCTAAGGGGATCTAACGTTCTATATTATTATTCAGTAAAGTTAAGGCTGTATCGTTTCTGTTTGTCATTCTTTACAATTAGCTTATCACAACAAGAACCATAAATTTAGGTGTTTATGTTCAATCTTGCAGGATTCTAGTATACTCTTGTTTTTTTGTTTTAAACAGAAAGAAAGTGGAACCAATAAAAGTTTCAAAATAGGCTAGTAGGAGAATCATTGTATATTGTTATATTCATAGTAGGTGTTCAGGTACAAGTTATAAGCATGAAATATCTGAAAAAGTATTGTGCAAAGCTTTCTTTTTAGGAAACTAAGAGAAAACAGCTGTATAACTATCTTAACTGTTTTGTGTATATGTATTTTTTTCTTTGCCCACTAGAAACTAATGGTTTCTGGTGTATTTGAAATGGGACCTTACAGATTTTCAGTGAGGTAGATGTATGTTCCTTTAATTTTAATTTCCTTATTTGGATGATCACAACAAGTATGTACAAAACCATTTTATCACATGTGCTTAAAATGTTAATGGCGGTACCACATAGTATGGTAATACGTCATCTAAAGTGTTTACAATTTCACACTTTAAAATGCTTAATACCTATTTTTGATAACAAAATGGCATTATTCGCATTTTAAATATTTTGCTTATATCGCTGATTGTGTAAGGTGCATACAATTTAACTTTTAATTCAAAATACATGTGAAAACCTTCAGAATATTGATTTTTGTTTCTGTCATTGAAAATTAGTCATAAATTCAGTTAGTATAATACCAGTATAGGACTTTTTCAGAAAGCCGTATAAAACTTAAATTGGAATACACTTTTTTTAGAACTGTTCTAATACTTCTTAAAAATTTGGTTCTGATATAGATGGAATCATATTTCATAGTTTTGCGATAAACCTTCCTTTTTAAGTCTTATAAAGCTCTTGTGTGAGGAGGTAGGTTTGATGGAGAGTTAAATGACCTGCTTGAAATCCTACAGAGGAGGTGACAAATACCTGAAAAAGCTTTGACCAAGAATGAAGGAGAAAGCAAATCTCCCTCCCCCGGTGTTAACTCCGCCTGTGCTCTGTGTCACATGTTGTCATCTGAGGAAGTAGCTTGTCCTGCGCTCTGTCCCAGTGTGGATGAGTCTCCTTGTTGTCTTCCAGACCCGGCAGCAGTGCCTGGGTTGAAGTAGTATAGCGAATGCTTTCTGACTTGGATTGTTTTAATGACATTCTTGTCAGTTCTTTAGGGCTGTAGGGAACCAAGATACTAATACTTAGATATAATTTAAAAAGAAGGTGATCTTGTTGAAAGAAAATTTACACTGAATATTGTGTTCACCAAACGATAGACATACTTAACGCTTTGTAAACATTTCCTTTAGTGATTCCCTCCCTGCCTCCTTTCCTCCCTCCCTCCCTCCCTGCCTGCTTCCCCCCCCCTTTCCCTCCTTCCTTCCTTCCTTGTTATTACAGTACTGGAGGTTAAACCCAGAGTGTTCATGCTGAGCTACACAGCCCATCTCCTTGTTATTTTAATTTTGGGACTGGGTCTCACACAGTTGCTGAGTTGCCCACGTGGGGCTTGAATTTTTTATCTTCCTGCATCAACCTCTCAGAGTGCAGAATTTACAGGCATACACCACTGTTCCTGGTTGGTTCCTTCACTGTTTTTAAATTGTATGTCCATGAAAAAATATACCATGTTCTTGCTTAATTTGCTTTGGCTACTATTTTTAAATATCTCCTTGAACTAATTGAAAACAAATGTATTTCATTATGAATAAATCCTAACATATTTTCAGCTTAACAGAGTAAGGCCTGTTACATAGGAAAAAATTATAACTAATATGTAAAGATTTTTATTTTGTTATGCTATGATAATTATAATTAACTGATAGTTACTATATTTTTGAAATTACATAAATGGTTTCAAAATTATAGATTAAATTTTTATGTCACTGATATTGTATGTGAGAATTTATGTTAGTAACATTAAACTGTTGAATTTGTAGTACCATGTTGCTCACTTTTCTTAAGTCACTATGCAGTACCATTTAAACATTGTTCTTTAAAGAAGTGTCATTTAACATACTGTAGAAATATTCCCTGAAAGTATCACAATGACTGATCAAAAAACAACATCATGCAGTATACTAACCATTATTGAGCTCTTGCCATCTTGTATGGTTAAGCTGTGCATCATTTCCAGTGTTGTTTTCTTTACTGTTATGGCCTTTGATTGTTTGATCAATCTTACATTCTTATGTCTAGTGGACTGAGCAACTTTGTTGAAGATAATAGTATGTAATGTACCAACCACTGTTAACTCCTATCATTTTGTTTTGAGGTCGTGCATAGTTTTTGTGTTGTTTTGATTTTGTCTTCATTGTTTTGTTAGTTTTTTTAATTTTTAAACTTAAAAAAAGAAGTGTCATTTAAGTATATAATTGAATAGATCAGCTTTAAAATGTGATTTGTTAGAGGTTTGTGCTATTTTGTTTTTTAGTAGAGACAAAATGGTTTACATAAAAGTCAACTCATGTCTCAGACTTACAATTTGTTATATTTAAAAATTTGCTTCTTAGACAATTGCAAAAAAATGTTAGGAGAGAGTGCTAAACCTAATTATGGTTGTCAAGTCACTATTCAATCTGAACAAGAAAAGCAGTTGATGAAACAGTATCGCCGTGAAGAAAAAAAAATTGCTAGGCGAGAAAAAAAGCCTGGAGAGGATGGAGAAGTTTCTGGAGACGTTCTCAAGTGTTTTGATCCTAAGGAATTGAGGATACACAGGTAATAAAAGCCAGAAGCTAAAAAATACATGCGTAATTGCTGCTTTTGTGTATTGTTACCACTTTTTTAGCTTTTATAGTACAAGTGATTCTTACACTGTAGTCTCATTTCCTCCAAGAAGAGAATTTTGTTGTATGAAAATCTGTTTTTCTGGAATAAAAAAAGCAATCATCTGCTTAGTTAAGATATTCTTGCTTGTATCCACATAGTAAGAGATTAAGATTGTAGAAATAGCTGTTTTTTTATTACAGTGTGTTTGTAGTACATAATGTTTACATTCCTTGTGGGGAATTGGTGTGTGTACATAAAATCTAGCAGTAAGCTATTTAAGAGCAGTGCACTGACAGCACAGTGTAAGTTACGTAAAGCCTCAGTAAATTTATTTTGCTACTTTTATTTTTTTCCCAACTGAATAATATTTTTGTCTGTTATTATTGTTATTTAGAAGTAGAAAAGAAGCAAAAGGAATAATGACATTATTGTAGTTGATTCTTTAAATACTGAAACAGTTTTAAAAAAGAATTTATAACTTGTTAAACATCTTCAGATTATGAGAAAACAAAATTGTAAGGAAAGACTATTAAGGCAAACTTTCAGAATGGTGTTACCTATAAATGTGCTAAATTTTTTTTCTTACCAAAACTTTTCTGGTTTGCTAATATCTTTATGCAGCTAAATTTGTTCTCTTTGTAATGGAAAACTACCTGAAATAATGACCTGTTTTAGCATATGCTTTCCTTTTCAAAATGAAAATGATAAATTTGGCCTATTGTTTTTGTATTTCCAGAGAGCAAGCACTTTTGAATGCTAGAAGTGTTCCAGTTCTGAGTAGGCAAAGAGACACGGGCATTGAGAAAATACATTATCCCCATGTTTATGATTCTCAGGCTGAAGCCAGGAAGACATCAGCATTCATTGCTGGTGCAAAGGTAAGGCAGTGGTATATAACCACTTGTACTGTCTCTATTTTGAGGAAGTGCCATATGATTATTTTTATGTTTTGTGTCTAGTACTAGTTTACTAGAGTATGTTAAATTTTATTTAAAAGTCTAGGTAAATGAAATATTGCAGTGTGAAGTTCCTATAACATAGTATATGCTAAGAACGTACTTGTTCATTTCTATAATTTGTATTTTTCAGTTAAAGCTAAATAGTACACATTTTCCTCCTTAGGTGTGACTCTGTCTAAAGGGATATCATGTAATTAATGTATTCCTTAGGATGTAACAGCATGCAGTGGCCTGTGTATTATATGAGGTATCTGGTAGATAAATGTTTTATGTGTGTTTACATATATATTTATTTTGTTTTTTTAGGTTTATTTACATTTACATTAGCTAAATATTTGCCAGTGGTATGTCAAAAATGCTAATAGCATTGTCTGACTCTTTCTTTGAAAAACCTTGAACAGAACAGTTGTTTTACTTAATGTTATTATTAGATTCCTATGTTTGATGTTTATAGATGATTTTGCCGGAAGGAATCCAAAGAGAGAATAACAAGCTTTATGAAGAAGTAAGAATTCCCTACAGTGAACCAATGCCAGTTGGCATTGAGGAAAAGCCAGTTTATATCCAAGACTTAGATGAGGTGAGATGAGCTTTTTTTTACCTTTTGTACTTTTGAGGGTTGAATATATTTTGAATAGATTTGTGTTCAAAAATTGTTTTTCAAAGTAGTTGGCTAATATAGTACAGAGACCTACTTGATTAATAAAGAAGTATACTAGGTGAGTTTAAATTAAACACATTTCTTGGTACATTAAACATTTATATATATGTATATATATCTTATTTTCCTGTTTATTTTGACTATTTCAGCTGATTTTTTGGTTTAGCTATATAAGCCAATTGAAGTAAAATGCTTTTCAAAATTCTTATATACAACTGACACATCAAATGTTAGCCACAATAAAGGAAAGTACTTCAGGGACGATTATAGAGCATTTTCTTCATTTTCCCACGACTTAATTTTCAACAAATTCAAACATATATAAAAGCTACTTGATTAACAATTGTCAATATGTATATCCTTTTGGCTCACCATTTGATAAAATATTACTATGTTTGTTCAATGTCAAAATAAAATGTTTTAAATTCAAAGTAAACATAATTTAAATCTTTCTATCATCAAACACTTGGTTTTTAAAAAAGTGTGATATATATTCATAGACAAATACTGGATAATACAGGTGAGCAAACAGCAGCATGAAACAACATAAGGGTATGTTGAATATCCAAATTCAGCACTCAGAATAACCAAAATTAGCTCTGTTCTTTTATATTTGTATATTTTTTGCAAAGATGTACTGTATCATATTTTTATGTACATGTATATATACACTAGTTTCTTTTTATAACATTTCATTTCATACCTCTATTACTTCTTTTTATTTATTTATTTATTTTTTTGTCTTTTCAAGACAATGTCAGGTTGTGTAGTTCAGGTCAGCCTTGATCTCACTTTGTATCCCAGACTGGTCTCTAACTCACAAGGATCCTCCTGACTCAGCCTCCCGAGTACTGGGATTATAGACATGTGCCATCATTCCTGGCACCTTCATTATTACTTCTAAAGCAATTCCTTATTATAATTTTAGGTTGTTTTATGATAGGGTTAAATTTTAATTATATCCTCTAGCAGTGTTTTTCATCCTATGCATCAGAATGACCTGTAGAAAATTTTCAAAATGCAAATGCGTAGGGAGTAGTCCAGATACAAATATTTTCAAGGTTAATTTGAATCTCTACAAATAATTCTGAAAGACAGTTTTGATGTTTTCTGGCTTAGATTACCAGTTCATTTCTAAATTATTTCATTTCCCTCTGTTAGAGGTATTGGAGTTCTCAGGGTCATGGTGCATATTCTCGTCATATTTTCTCCTGAGTCGTCAGGAGTCAAAAAGGAGTTTTCCAAAGGAAACGATGTTACTTACAATTATTACCCACAAAATAAAGATGAGAAATGTTCCAAGAAGATGGAGTACATTTTTGAAATTACTTTCAAAAGAAATTGTTATTGTAAAGTATGTTTTATATTTGTACGTTTGAGAGATACAGTTTGTAAAATAGTTAATACAGTATCATTCAGCAAAAGTGCAGTACTGACACAGATGTAATATTTGGTTTGGAAGTATAAAAGATGCCTAAAGGTTTCATTAGAATGGAGATGGATATTGAGGACATGGGATTTCACCAGACACATATACCAGGTAAAGAATGCTACATATGTGGGCTGTATTTGAAGACAGTAGATAAATCTATAGAGGTAATAGTTTGCCTTGACAGGCTTTGAAAACTGCATTTTTAGTTATAGAGGTCAGATCATGATGGGTTTGACTAAGTTCTCCATTGGGGATCTCAAGGATGAGGTCATGGTCTTGGCCAGGCTCAGCTGCCATCCAGAAGCTCTGGGATTGGATTTCCTCCCAAACTCAATGGCATTTTTTTCTAAATGTAATTTTCTTGCGTTTCTAAGACTGAGATACTTACCTCCTTACTGTCAGTTGTGGGTGGTCATGCGTTCCTAGAGGCTGCCCACATTTCTTGGCGAGTGGCCTCTCCATTTTTAAGTCTAGCAAGGAAATAGCAAATCTGCTTCAAATCTCTGACTTTTGCTGTTAGCTGCTGGAAAAACTTCAATTTTAAAAAATTCATGTGGTTAGATCAGACCAACAAGGTAATCTTAAGTTCAGGACTACGGTTCCATATAGCATAACCTACTCAGAAATAAAATCCATCACTTTCCCAGTCCTGCAGTTTATGCCAGGCGTATATACCATAGGCCAGTGTCAGAAACAGGATAGGGAATCTTGCCTTCCACTTGCCTCCTCTGTGGTTTTCATCAAGGTTTTATGCTTGGCATTGAGCATTTTGAACCTGTGAGTTTACTATTCTCATCAAATAAGGGAAGTTTGCAATGATTATTTTTTCAAAACTTTTCTGCCCCCCTTTCATTGTTCAGGAACTCTAATCATACATATTTTAGGTCGGCTGACATTGACACACTGCTCATAGGTGTTATATTAAATTGGTTTTTCATCTTTTTATTTCTTCATGCTTCGCTTTGGCAATTTCTGTTGACTTGCCTTTGTATTTGCTAATCTTTTCCTGTGTTGTCTAAAATGAGTGCTGTTCATCCCATCTAATGTATTTTCTCCTAGGCTTTGGTATTTGTTATGTCTGTAAGTTTGATTTGTGCCTTTTTAATATCTTTTGAGTTTAATATACTGTTGAAATCATTTCTACAGCCCATAGGCCAGCGAACTTTTTTCTACATAGGAACATTTTAAGTTTTTCGCATGCTTGATATTGTTTGATTGAATGATAGATACGATTTTAACCTGTTGAATGCTATATATATTTTTTAATGCTTTGAACAGTTATTAAGTTTTTTTTGGAACAGTTTTCTTTTGATCAATTTGATCTTTTTAGGTCTTTTAAAAATTTAATATGGACCAGTACAGCATTTAGTGTAGAGTTAGCCATTACTCTAGGGGTAAGGGTGGGATAAAATTGACCAAGTGGGCACCAGTGTGGTAGGTAAACAATAGGAAAGGGACCATTTTAGTTACAACTTAGAGTGTAAACCTCTATTTCCAATAATGTTGTGATGTGAAAATAAGGCTCTTTCCTTTTTTTGGAAGTGACTTGTCTAGGAATGCAGTTAGCTGCTGGGGACCATCAGAGAGATGTAAGAAAATATACTTTTTAGTTTACTGTAATTCCGAATTTCTAGAGTTATGTGCTGCTTTTGGTTTAAGATCAAAAATAAAATCAATAGATAAGCAATGAGAATTCATTTAAGATGTAGAGATTTGGTGGAGTATAGTTCCCTACCTCAGTAGGTCATTGTCCTACTTCATTCCCTTAGGGCTGAGTTTCTCAGTTTAGGGGATATATTTTAATTATAAAAATAGCTTAAATATTTTAAATCCTCTGTATGTTTTCATTTTAGGCATAATTTTTCTTTATTGATTCTTCCTGTCATCACTATGTTTCCACCTCACATCTAGTTATTGGTGGTAACTTAATAACAAATTGCGTTTCTTTCCCTGCAAGTAGCTGTTAAGTCTAGCTGCTGTTTAAATTTCCTTTTCCATTGTTCTGCAGGTTTTCATCCTTAGCACTGATTATTAGTTATTCTTTCTTGTATATTCTTGTTGATAATACCAGTATGAACTCCAACAGAATCTAGAGTCCCTGAATGATACCTTTTACACAAACATTTCAATACCTTTTGGCAGTGTATATTCTCACATGAGTGAGTTTCTATTTTGTAATGTAATGGTCAAACCAAGACACATGTAGGATTTATATTTCATGTCATATATCTAGGGAAATTCCTTTAGATGAGTTCCTGTAACTCTGAGAATATAACTTGCCTTAGAGGTTATTTGATCTACATAAAAACCTTTAGGAGAATTTTATGGTTGTTTCAAGTGCTAGTATTTTTTTCTTGGAAAAATAAATTCAATTTTGAATTTGATGCAGTAATTTTGAATTTCTAGTTCAGTGGCGGTGAACCTATGGCAGTCATGCCACCGTTGGCTGTTTGTATCATTGAAAGCTCTGACAGTTCCACATTGCTTTGTTAGTGTGATATTGTCGCTATTACATGTTACTTAAACTTTGTACTGTTGGGTCTATTTTCTACTGTGTACAAAGTGGATGACTCAGATTCAGTCTTCTACAGTACCGTTTTTCATTTTAAACTGCATGAAACTACATATATGATGGCTTCAGAAATTTGTTAACAGTGTATTTATTCAATTAATACTAATAGCAAATGGAATTCCACTTCAGTTAATTCACAAAGTTTCTGAGTAGTTGTGTGATAGTAGGATACTGTATCTTCTTAATGTTAGGGTCCATGAATTGATTGATAGGATCATAGTAAAATTTTTTTTTTCTGGCAACTTTAGTATGTATTTCAGAAGAGGGAGCTAAATTAATAGGCTCTTGTTTCAAAAGCTGTGAAAATTAATAATTTGGAACTGAATACATTTAAGATAGAAGTATTTTTAGGAAGTCAGAAGATTAGATTTCTGGGAAGATTATATTGTAGAAAATAGGTTTGGACTTTTAGAAATTTAGAGAATGGATGAGTATTTTTCTTTATATAACTTCCATTTTTCTTATGATCTGTGGATCTTATATTAATTAATGCACTATGAATCTAAACTAGGACCTGTCCTATATATGTAAGTCATTTGCATGTTTTTGAACATCATATTTTTGATACATATTTAAAAACATGGCCAGGTGTGGTGACTCACGCCTATAATCTCAGCACTTGGGAGGCTGAGGGATGAGGATCATTGCGAGTTCAACACCAGCTTGGGCTACAAACTGAGCTCAAGGCCAGCCTGAACTGCATTGGGAGACCTTGTCTCAAAGACAAAAAAAGAACAAAGAAAGTGAGGTTTTTTTTCCTCTCTTCTGTGCATTGAGTAGATACAAAATATTGCAAAATAAGGTTTTTCAATCGTTTAAACTTTTATTACTTGCTTCCTAGCTTCTTTGATACTGTGATATGTATTCAAGATTTTTCTTGTTTTTTATACTGATTTTTAATGTATAATTTATTATTATTCATATAAGTATTTATAAATAATAAATTGTTTACTATTTTAATAGATTTAATAAAATGGATTTATGAATAATAAAATATATTGTTATTATTTATAATTTATACTAGCTATTCATTTATAGTAATTATTTGAGTTTTTTATATTTTATATTTTGCCAGTAATTTTAAAACTCTTCCCCTCCTTATACCCTCTTTTTCCTCCATCTTCCCTCCCTTGCTAGTATCGGATAGTGGGCTTAGGGCCTTTGCACTGAGTTAGCTGCGTTCCCAGTCCTGCTCTACTCCCCCCTTTCTGAGGCAGAATCCCTCTAAGTTGCTAAGTTGCCCTGGCTGGGCTCGCACTAGCAGTTGCCCCGCTTGGGCCGGCCAGGGCTCTCGGATCACAGGTGGGCGTCGCCGCGCTCAAGTTTGTGTCATTTACTGTCTTCCAAAGTTTCCTTACGGGAATAGGGTAGTTGCAAAAATCTCTTTAAGTTTTGTTGATCTAAATTGCCTTTATTTTACCATTATTTTGAAAAATAGTCCATTGGATTTTAGGTTGACAGTTATTTTTCTCATTGCCTGCTTTCCATTTTTGTTTTCAGAAATAGGCAGTCGAATTGTGATATGTTTTAAGGTTACCTTTCTCCCTGGCTGCTCTTAAGATTTATTTAGCCCTTAGAGTTTTGTAGCTTTACCATGTAGATGTAACTTTCTTTTAACTTCTTATTTTTTCATTTGTAACTAGATGTAACTTTCTAGATGTAATTTTTTTCTAGATGTAACTTTCTTTTAACTTCTTATTTTTTCATTCTGTTGCATCAGCAGGTAAAGAAGTAAGGAAGAGAAAAGAACTTTACAGTTTTGATACACTTGTATTTTTGCAGACAAATAACATAAAAGAAAAAAAAAGAAATACAATACGCTGCCATTGCCTTCTCTGAGCCTGCACCCTTGTTAGGGACAGAGGGAGGCATCTGCCTTCCTTCCCAGTAGTACACTATAGAGTCCACTCCGTTCGGTGTAGAAAGTGGCGGCATCGTCCCAGGCTGTACCAGCTAGTGAGGCCTTCTTGGAGAGTGTGAGACTTAATTTGCAGAGCTTCTGTTGGTGTAGAGAAGAGTTCCTGATTTCATGTTGAAAATATTGTGTAGACCTGTTATAACATGTTAGCTTATCTCAGGCGATATGTCTCTTTTTATATAGTCTTCAAAGTTAATTTTTTTTCATGGAAACTTGGTCACTGTCAGGAAGGCCATTAGTTTATTACAGTATTATTTAATACTATGAAAACTCTGAGGAAAAACTTAAAATTCTCAGGTTGCTGTCAAAAAGTAATTGGGGACTTTAATGCATTGTGTCTGTTACCTGTGGTTATACCTTTTGATAATACAGAGGTACCTTGGTTCACAAACTTAATTCTTCCCATGATTGTGCTCACAGAATTCATTCCATGATTGTGCTTATGTGGAAAGAAGCTGATGAACCGAGGTCGCACTGTATATTACCTGCTTTAAGGTGGTTAAATATGTAGGAATTTGATCCACTGGATACACACTCTTATAAAGTTATAATATAGATTCATGTTTTACTTCCAGCAGTTAAATTATATGATGAAAAACAATGGTTACTTGTTATGAAGGTGTAAAAATATGAAATGTTTAATTCTCACTTGAGGAGAAATACTATCTCTCTTTTCTAAATGAGAATTAATTTTGTCTGTATGCCCTAAATCTTTACAGGATTGCAGTACTGAGAAGTCTGCTGGGAACACTTGGAAACGTCTAACTAGGAAAAGGGCACCACCTGCTTTGAAAAAATACCTCGGTTATTTTTTCAAATACCGAGCTAGTTATAACTAACATCTGCTTCTAGCTATGAGTAAAGTTATCAAAATAACTTTTTGCAGTCTATACTTTATTGATTTGTTAATACAAAATTAGACTACAAAGAACTAAAAGCTTAGAGGCATGAGCTCTCCTAGAATGTTAATTTTAGAATTTAAATCAATTCAAAAGTGTGAAAATTAGATGGATTTAACTTGTGGGAATTTTAAATTGCTTTAGAAATGGATTTAGTCCATATCTTCCGATATATCTGTGTTGTGGTTACACAGCCTGTGCAATAAACAGAAATCATACACAAGTATGATTATGTTGCTCTTCGTAGATTTCCTTCTCAACAGTAGTAAGCAGCAGCCCTTTCTCGAGCTCCTGATGGACACCATGCGTTGTGTGAGGAGGAGGTGTAGTTGGTAAGGCAAGGTTCAGACCCGTGATTCTGCTTTTAAGAAGCTCACTCCCCAATTCAGGAGAGAGAACTGATACTGAATTCCCAGCTTCGCCGTTTGCACATTTTGTGATACAGATCAGGTTACAGCACACCTCTGCATTCTTCTTTCCTCTCTGGACTTTCTGGTGTATCGTGAGTTAACAAATAGAAAATGTATAGCATTGTTTGTAATGTATTTTAAGTGATCAGTAAATTCTCAGCCTGAGAAATGCTTGTATAAACTGCTCTTTATATCATTTTCTTAGATTGACAGATAAGTTTTGCTGTATAATCACACTTTGAATCTTTCTGTAAGGAATCATTCGTAAGCAAGATTACTTTGGTATGAATAACGTAAATTCTTGAAAGGTGATTATGGAAGTTAGAAACAGCTGAGTTAGTAAAACTAAGGTACTAGTTTCTTTACATAGTACTATTTCATTAAATTACATTGTATCATTCAAGTTGATCCCTCAAAACCTGAACAAAGAGGTGAGGACAAATTTAAATTTGATCCAGTTGTACAAAAACACAAGTCACCTTGTTTTACATTCTCAAGAACCTCATATTTGTGATAAATGTAGAGTTATATGAAGTTTTCTAATTTTGATTTGAAATATATGAGAAAATAAGCATATAAAGGAATCTCAATGACTTATTTTCTTATTAGTGCCTGTGTGTAGTACGTAGTATTTACTTTTCCTAGTGAGGAGTCGGTACATGTCTATAACGCATCTTAGTTTCTTTTTTCATCCCCTTTCCCCTCTTTCTCCCCCTTTACTCCTTTTCTTTGTACATGGTTGTAAATGTTTACATTCCTTGTGTGTAATTGGTACATGTGCATGACACATGTTAATTTCTCTTTTCATCCCTGCCTGTCTTATCCCCTTCCTTATATAACTTGAATGATTTCTTCCCTGAAGCATTTTGCTTATCTTGTTTTTTTGTCTTTTTGAGACAGGATTTCACTATGCAGTTTAGGCTGGCCTTGAATGCACTATGCAGCCTAGGCTGGTCTTGAAACTCACATTAACCTTGCTGCCTCAGTCTCCCAGTGCTGGAATCACAGTCACGTGCCTCCATTCCCAGCTGGTTTTGCTTATCTTTTCAAATCTTTTTGCAATACCCAAGAAGTTCAAGCAAAATGTTTTACCATCTAATTTGAAACAGGTTTTAAACAGGTTTTCCATTAGAAACTTTTTTTTGAAGTAAACTTCACTTTATTCTTTTTAGAGTAGGTTCTGATAAATTAGTGCAAAGTAGACCAATCAGAAAACCTAATGGTTGTGTTGCAGGAGATAGGGAAAGTCAAGGTCTCTCTCCTCTGCTTTGTTCGTTGTTGATGGTTACCTAGGACTGTAAAAGGCACAGATTAATGTTTCTAACCCCCTGGCAAGTGAGTGACGAATCTAAGAGTTGAGTTCTGGAAACCTGTCATTTTGAAGCGTACCCCCAGCTGCTACCCTGAGTGTGACGAAGCTGTTCTCAGAAGCCCCGGCCTGCCCAGTACACACGCTCAGCCCTGCTGCTCCCGGTGTCTGTGATGCATTCCCCGTACTCTTTTGAGCTGTGTGTTAATGTGTTAGGAACCTTCATTATGAGCTTTTAGTCTTATGTAGAAAATGGTCAACCCTAAATTTAAGGGTAAGGTGTCCGGTTGCAAATATAAATGTTCTCTCCTTTTCACCCAGCTGATTGAGAGCCTAATACATAGGGTTCTGTATTAATGTGTATTTGATAATCATTTTTTTCCTGTAAAAATGTATATTTATTTTGATATTTCCCTCTCTACTTTTGAATGTTTTTAAATCTTGTCTTAAAGCATTAACTCTTTTCGTTTGCTTTGCGGTGTAGGGGATTCAAGGCAGCGCTTTCCCATCAGGCTATTTTTGTGACAGGATCTTGCTAAATTGTTTGAACTTGGGATTCTCTTGCCTTACCTTCCCAGGGCTGGAGTTACAGGCCTGCATCGTCGCCCAGTTCAGGTTATCTTTAACATGAAGGATTCTTCGATTTAAAGATAGTTACTGTGTCCCCTTTTATAGAATTGGGAAAGCCACTTGGAATCGGCCTTTACATCAACGTTAAATTTTTTCAAGAGAGCAAATGATTTGATGAAACTATTTGGCATTTTATTCATAATATCACATTTGTCATATTCAAATAACAGCTTAATTAATTTACATAAAATAGATATAAAAAATTATTTTCTTAAATTTAGTACTTAAAAGATCAGAAAATTTTAAAGGTACCAGTTTAAATAGATACTTTAAAAGCTCTGTTTTTTCTTCAGAAAAATCAGCACCCAGGTATGTGTCAAGCTTTGAAGTATGCATGCACACACATACCTGTGTATTGAACTATCTATTCTAAATAAGTCACTAATACTTCCTTTGTTATGCTTTTATGTATTATTTACAGTAAGTGAATTATTGACTGAAAATTATAATTCTTTATTCAGATATCATGAGATTAAAATGCTAGTGGAAATAGTTTAATTCTGTTGAGCATTCTTTCTTTTTTTGTACCAGGAATTTAACTCAGGGCTTTATGCTTGCCATGCAGGCCCTGTGCTGCTGAGCTGCGCCCAGGCCCATTGAGGATTCTTTAATAATGAAATTTTCTAAAGAAAAGTATGTGTAAAATGACATCTTTACTTTAATTAGATTTAGGAAGTTTAAAGTCCTATGTACTATAAAATTTGGAATTAATAAATTAGTCATAATTCAGCATGTGTAAACATTTTGTAAATTTGACCACATAAGTACCAAAATACTTTTGCCCTTTTCAAAGATTTCCAGCACACTAGTTGAGCAAATTAAAGGTTAAAATCAGGGTTGAACCAATATTACCACAAATATCAGCCAAGAAACTTAAAATGACATTTCTTATGTGGGATTCAACATAGTTTGTCAGAGGCTTTTTTGCTTCCATTTTACTGCCATGATTAGAGTCACAGCTGTTTATCAGAAATCAGATACTAGAATTTGGGCCAGTCAGAGTATTTTTAATACCAGTGAGATAATTTTAAGTTACAACATTTCAATAACATCTTGAAGAGCCTGACATACATAGAGCGAGTATGAATTAATCTCTCTTACAAAAACGATATATTACTTCTTACAACACACCAGATTCTTAGCCTCAAGTTTATTCACGTTTCTAGAGATGTAGTCATGCAGTGGTGCCTTGGTTCATGAACTTAGTGCTGCCCGTTCTCAGCATTCACTGCCCCTTCTGGTTGCAGGCGTATAATATGTACATGCTTACAATTCACGGGCGGTCAGCATCAGGGAAAAAATTAAGTTCATAAGCAGAGGTACCACTATAAACATTTACTTTGTGAAACTAATCCTCATTATTAGGGTGGTACTGTTTAAAGGCAAGCAGTCCAAAACACTCCAGGTTAAACCTGTAAGCAAGCATAAACTGACTTGCACTGCTGTGCGGTGCACTGTGAGCATGACCATGGGGATAGCACTTTAGGGAGGGTGTTCCGCTAACGTCTGACAGGCTAATGTTTGGTAAGAATGTGCTGGGAAAATTCCTGCATGGTTTGTCACCAGATGTTGTCATGATTGGGCAACAAAAACTTTGTTTTAAAAATCTCTCTTGGGAACTTTTCTTCAGTTTTTCTCAGTGTTCAGCTTTTAGTTCAAGCCATATCTAAGGATGAGAAGGGCATCTTACCCTCCCAAGAAGTTAGTCTCCTCTCTGACTACTTTGTTAAAAGTTTTTCTTGTTTATGTTACTCTCTCTTTGTGTTTTTTTTTTTCTTCAAAAGCTGCAATAGTTTATCTTTTTATCATTAGGGAGTAGAATAGTTTTGGAATTCCCATTTGTTTAGCTGACCTTTTTTTGAGTATGCCTCTTAGAGGGGTGATTTTGAATGTGAGGAAACTTTTAGGAATTGGCATTTAGAGGCAAATCGATTATTTTCAAGTATTTTAAGTGGTATAAATTCATTCAGTTAAGTAACATAAAAGGATTATAAATTACTCATTGTAATTTGTAATCGTTTTGGCTGGGCTTTCTTACTGCTTTTTTATATGTAATGAAACTTGGTGCAGCTTTATTTTAGAAAGTAACTTACTTGCTCTTCATAAAATCTTAGTCTTCCTTCAGTGATTTAATAATATGTTAAAGAAGCCTCTTGTGGCATCTTGTTACTAAGACTTAATTTCCTCCTCCCCGGTTATCTTGTTCAAAATGAGTTACTATTCTGAGACATTAAAACACATGACTCTTTGGTACAGACAAAATAACAGTGGCCATTCAGTCTCTTGTGTCTCTTAGTTAACAGAATTTATAATTTTTCAAGTGAAGTCATAAGAGGGAGAACAAATTGGAAATATGCTTCTTTTTATTTTAAAGGTACAGAACTCCTATAATGAAAAAGGGGGTGAATTAGCTATTTTGTTATATAAAAGCATTAAACATTTAAATCTAAAAGAAATGAAATTTATTTTGAATGTGTTGACAGTAAAGAATAGGCCTTTCCCTTTCATTTGTTTATTCCTAAGATAAATGTTTTTATCTAAACAAAGGAATGTTTATTAATATGTACCCACATTAAGTATACAGAATAGTGGGACCCATTGTGGCATTGTCACATAGCTTATAAATACTTCGAGGGTATCCATACCCATGCTTTCTTCTCTTACCCACCCTTCCTACCTCCTGCGTTCAGAAATTATTGTGTATCTAATTATAAAACCTCTTCATTACCAGTAAGGTAATACATAAATTTATAACATTGAAAATGAGCAATACTAACTTCAGGTGAATAGTTGGATAGATATTTTTGGAATTCTATTGTGTTACAGATTGTGTTAGTTACTTACGTTATTGTTTAGGCACATGCTTTATAATTAGTTGTAGGCATCTTTTTCTATACAGGTATTTTTGTTATTCTATGTAATTACTATAATTCATGGAGAATGTATCATAAATTGCCCCATTTTCTATTTAAGGACAGTTAGCTTATATGTATGTAAGTAACATTCTTGTTATTTCAGTGAGATACATGTTTTGATGTTAAATTTTTAAATTATGTGGTATGTTCACATTTATGATGTTAACTATACAAGTGACACCTATAAAGGTATAAACATTACTAAAAACAATAGGGCTGGGGATATAGTTCAGTGGAATAAGCACCTGCCTGGCAAGTGCAAGGTCCTGAGTTCAATCGCCAGTACAGAAAAAAAAAAAAAAAAAAAATCACCTTTTAGAAAACCATAACTCAGATTTTTGAAAATTTCATGTTCTGTATCTTTTCATTCTTAGCGAAATCAGTATTTTTGTTGATTTTGTATGTTTGTAAGTTAAATTAGTTAAAAAGCCTCAGTAGGAGGCTTTGGTATTATATACTTGTTCTAATCCTTGGTGTACAATTTACTGCTATTTATTCTTCCCAAGTTATTTATCTCATGCATTTGTCTGTAATTCAAGAGAAATGATCACATTTTAGTTTTGTGAGATACTAGTTTGTTGATCTTATCAACAGATACCTGGTTTGAGGTTGGCATATTTAGTGAAATAGCATATCAGTTTTTCTCTGGTTCTTTAAAATGTTATGTTGTAGATATGTATAAAAAAGTTATATTGGGCCTATGTAACTAGCTTTTGCTAGTTCAGATTTATCTGCTGCAGTGTAAGTTCTTGAGGACAGAGAAGTCTTCGCAGTCTGACTCTTGGTAGACAATCCTCAGTAAATGGTAAACATTTTAGGTAACAGCAGGATACAGTTAAGGCTTGCTTTAAAGGACAGATCTGGTCCCCTGAGGAAGCCATAGAAACTTGGATAAGGGCACAGGTGTCCTGTCATAGGTACTGGAGGTAGGAGGAAGACGGGCTGTTTCCTTCCATCTTGGAACTTTTCATTGAGAAGCCTTTAATGATGTGGGATGTTAAGACCTAAAAAGATAATACTGTGGAAAATTCTAAGTGAGGAAAAATGTATGATTTAAAATAATTTGAAAAGCTATCACAGAAGTAATTCAGTTTACCTTTCTGTCTCTGGAGTGTAAATGTAAGTTAGTTACATAACACTTGAGAGCTCATTATTTTTTTTCTTTACCTAACTAGGCACTTCTTTAGTTTTTGCATTTTTAACATGATCAGCTGTATTTTTGGTTTTTTTTTTCTTTTTACACAGGAATTATCCTTATGGTTTTTTTTTAAAGGTTAGAAAACTTATTATAATGAAAATTTTCTCATTATTCCATGTTCTCTTTCTGCCCAGGTCTCCAGCTCCCTCTCTAGTAACAACTGTATTGAATATTATGTACTTTGCCAATGTTTGAACAAATTATTCTCTGTTCTCCCTGCTTCTAACTTGGGACAATAAAATAGCATATTATAATTCTGTGCCTCACCTGGCTTTTTTCCCATAACTGAAAATAGAAAATTTTCTTACGCGTTAAATAGATACATAGAATTGCATTGTTTTGGGCTGGAGGTACAGCTCAGTGGGGTAAGTGCTTGCCGCTAAGCACTTAAGGCCCTGAGTTCGATCCCCGGTCCCGGAAAAAAAAAAAAAAAAGAATTGCATTGTGTTGACATACCTTCATTTATTCAAGTGGTGCTCCATTGATAATATTTGAATTATTTCCTAGTTTTTGGTTTCATAATTTTCTGATGAATAATCTTATATGTATACAGTTGACATAAATTTTGGTTATTTTTAGATAATTAAATTGCTAGACCAAAGATAACTGCATTTGTGAGAGAAATATTTTTGTGTTCCACAAATGAAATAGGTCCATATTTTGAAAGAATGCATTTGTGTTCATTGGGAAGTCTTTATTTGTAACACTGGTTTCAAGTTTCTTTCATTAGAGCTCTCATAAAACAATTATTTTTCATTGCAACCAGTATATTCAATCACCATTAATAGAAAATTTCCAGGAAATTATACTTTTATCAAATGTAATAATGAATTGCAGTATTTTGTTTTCTGTTGTATTTTTAAAAAGTAGTGGTCACAACTAGTAAGATAATTTTATAGCTTACTAGTAAGGCATTACCTCCTTTATGAAATATGTACACTGATCAAGAGTTTAGTTGAACAATTCAGTTATGTATGGAAGGAGGGGCAATAACCCTAATGGAATTATATGGTCTCCCTGGAATTTCCTGTGCTTCTCCAACACCTGAAGCAAATACATGTACTTTACTAAGTTTTAGAAAGTCTCTCAGAAATAGTATGTTACCTTTAAATGTGGAAGTTTATATATTTTAAAATAATAGCATATGTTTATATAATGTCTATGTAGAGAGAGATTTAAAACATACAAATTTAGACTTGGATTAGGTAAAACCAGTCAAGCAATCTGTGAGGATAAACAGAAAAGAATTCTAAATCTTTCTACACTTTTTAATGTATTCTTAGTAATGTGGAAAATTCCGTGATAAATGTTTGATTATAGGTTTGTGTAGTATCAGGAAGATCTTACTTCCATTTTTTCTTTATTATTTTAGAGAAAGTGGTGTGCATGTGTGTAGTACATGCTGTTTCCATTCCTCGAGGGACGCTGGTGCATGCACACAACCCACTGTGCTCCTCGTTCATCCCCTGTCCCTCCCTGTCCTCCTCCTCTCCCCGTCCACTATTTCCCTTCCCTTCCTTTGTTTTTGTTTTGGTACGTGTTTCCAGTAAATGATGTTTGCATTACTTGCTGTGGAGTTGCTGTATGTACACAATACACCCCAATTCCTTTTTTATCCCTTTCTTCCCTTCCTCTCACCGCCATCTCTTGATTCTTTATGTGCTGAGAACAATCTGTCTTCCTGCTTCCTGTTATCTCGCTCCTGTTTTGTTCTTTATTTTTACTCTGGGTTTTCTTATATAGAAGAGTTGTTATACTTCGTGTCTGGATGACCCCCAAAGCCTCGTGCAGTCATGGACGCAGTCACTTCAGTAACCATGTACTTTTGAAGTACAATAAGCAAAATACATTTACCGTTATCTTTTGCTTCTGTTGCGTACGTACGGAGTAAACCTTCCTTAAGTAAGGGAGCTCTGTGACTTTGAATTGAAAATGATTTATTCTACAAAGCATTGATTTTATTGGAAAAACCTAAAGTTTTCATTCAATTGTTAGGTAAATGTTTAGTACATTGTTTCAGGAATGAAGCATACAAACTTTTTATGTAAGAATTTTTACTTCCATGTTTGGTTTTCAGAAGTCTTTTTTGTTACTTGTCTTCCCACAAGTTCACTCTGATCAGTCAGTTTCTTAATGCAGTGCTCTGGTAAGAGCGTAGAAGTTGCTCCCTTTGCTAAAGCTCCTCCTGTTGCTGTGGTGGATCCACCTCTGTCTTTGTTCATCTTGCCCCATTAGGCTGGAAGTAGATCTAAACATTTTTTGAAAGACACACTGCTTTCAAGAATGAAATTTAAGGGGCTGGGGATACAGCTCAGTGGAATAAGCGCTCGCCGGGCAAGTGCAAGGTCCTGAGTTCGATCCCCAGTACCGCCAAAAAAAAAAAAAGTATAAAAAAGAATGAAATTTATATGCCTTATTAATTTATGCATATAGTTATGTTCAACCATAAAGGTTCTCCTTAAAATCTAGATGAAGTTTAGTCTTCCAGTTGATTACTTACAACCTCTGTACTCTTAGAGTACTGCAGTATGAAATCTATTGATCGTAGTGTGCTTGTATGAAGGGAAATAGTGAAAAAGACTTCTGAAAACTAGAAATGGAGGTCAGAGTTCTTATATAAAAGTTTATATAAAATAATAAGGAAGTTTATGTACTTTATTCCTAGAATGTACTAAACATTTATCTAGTATCTGTTAAATTATTTTAGATAGAACTTAGAAAGACTGTGTACCTGTTTTCTTCAGTTTCGTTTTTTAATCTGAGTGCATGTGCGATTTTCAAAGACTATGTATTGAGACGATCCTATACTTTTTGTCCTTCTGATCAGTTTCCTTGCTTCAGTAGTTCACTTGAATATAATCTCCATCTTTTTTTGTCTCTTAATATTGTTTCTAAAAGTCTGAATAGTTTCCCCACAGTATCTTCAGTGGGATTATAATATTATTTTTCCTGTCTTCAAGGAGACATGAAATAATTTCTCACTGCTGCATCCCCAGAAGCTGAAGTTCTCCTTGGCTCATTGTAGATGTTCATTTTAATAATTTGTTGGATGAGTGAAAGAACGGCCGCATCAGTATGCCATGTATGGCTGTATAATCTGGTCCTGGCCAGCTTTTCCTTTTTACACTCTTTCTTCCCGTATCACCTCCCACCTGCTAACTTTTCACTATGCAAAGCTGTTTACTAATAAATACTAAAACTAATATTAATACTCTTTTCTTCTACCTGAAGTGGACTTACGATTACTCCCTTTGCCCTAAAATACCTCAGCACATACTTCATATCTTTATTACAGAAACTAAAATGATGTAATGGAATTTTAAATGCCTGTTTCCCATTTAAATGTTAATCTATTTCAAGGATATTCGTTATTTTTATTAGAAATGAGTATTTATTTTGCCAGTTTTTAGTGCATTGGTACATTATGTAAGCAAGTGACAGTGAACCTTTCAGAGCTATCAGTGGTAACAAACAGCTTACTCAGGCACACGTGCCTTACACTCGCCACCCTTGATGCAAGCAGTAAATGATTATTGAATTGAGTAGTGTATGATAAACTTGTGTTTCTGTAGCAAGTATTGTTGTTTAGCATATTTTTCTGATACTTTTATTTTTAACCTTCAAGAACAATCAGCTTCTTATTGAAAGTTACAGATTTTTTTTGCTGAATTGCTGCACATTTTGATTAAATTTAGTTTACTCTTTTAGGAGGGTGTTTACATATTCAGTGCATGTATTTTAAGACTTTTCCTTCATTTGAAGTTTTTGCTTGTAGCCAGCATAAAATCATTCAATAAAAATTTATTTAGCAACTCATTATGTTCCTGAACATCTATTAGATACTGGTGTAGTACAAAAGGTAATAAAACAGAATCCTTGGTTTTAATCCCATGGACCAGATATACACACATGGTATAAAGAATTCACTTTAGTATTTGTGGTTAAGGACCCTCATGCTAATGTGCAGAGAGGAATGTTTGAAACTCTAGCTGCTGAGAGAGATGGGAATTCCTTAAATCTTTTGAAAGATGGTGAAGTATAAATAAACAAATATAATAGTTGTGTATGGGATTGGAGAGGCTTTTGGGATTGGTAAAGGTTTACCAGGAAGGGCAAAGGCACAAAAACAGTGTTCAAGGAATACTGTGGTATACGTAGATGTTGTTGGTGGGAGATAATAACGGGCTTCCATTTTGGCGTCCTGTCTGTTGTGTATTCTGTGTTTTGAAGGTTTTAACCTAGAGTATGACATGATCAGATTTGACATTGGTTTTGCGTGACATCTGTTGATCACATTCATTGTTGGTAGCTGGTACATGCTTTTGGCCCTTTGTTTCTGTCTCTCCTCTTACCTCTCTTTGGTCTTATTATCCCCTTTGTATTTGTAAATGATCTGTGTCTTAGTTTCCTTTCATTATTTTGCTCTTTATTTATACTTTGGATTATTTAAATGAGGGAAATCATATGGAAATTCAGGTTTTGTGTCTGATTTATTTCACTTAACATTGTTTCACTTAACATTGTATCTGTCTTTCTTACAATTGTCTTGAATTTATCCTTTTTTATAGCCCTATACTATTCCATCATATATAAATAACACATTTTCTTTATTTGTCTGTTAATGGACATATAGGTTGCCTCCAAGATTGAGCTATTGTGAATTGTGCTGCTTTAAACATTGGTATGCATGTATTGCTGTAATATAATCTTTAGCTTTTTTGGCAGGATATCTGAAAGGAAAATAATTGGGTCAAAACGTCCTATTTTTAGTTTTTTGCAAAGTGTTACACTGATTTCCATAATAGTTCTACTAGTTTACATTCCCACCAGGAATATAGAAGGGTTCCTTTTTCACTGCAGCCACGCTGGCATTGGTTACTAACATATTTGATATGTTAGTGATTGCCTTATCTTCTGGTGTAAGATGAAATCTTAAGTGTTTTTTTAACCTGCATTTCTCTAATGACCAACAGTATTGAACATTTTTTCATATGTTTATTGGCCATTTATACCTCTTCTGAAAAGTGTCTGTTCATTTCACTTCCCCAGTATTTTTATTGAGTTTCCTGTTTTGTGGGACCTAATTTTTTGAGTTATTTATATATACTAGACATTAGGTCTTTGAGTAGTAGTTGGTAAAAATGTTTTCATATTCTGTAAGTTGTTTCTTTACATCATTGATTGTTTGCTTTTGGAAACTTTAATTTGTTGACTTGTGCTGTTATTTCTTGTACAATTAGAATTCTGTTCAAAAAATCCTACCCCTATGACTTCAAGAGTTTTATTTAACTCTTTCTGCTGTTATTTACATTGTTGATCCATTTTGATTTTAGTGTACTACGTCATAAGAGATATAGGTCCAGCTTCAATGTTCTGTATTTGTGTAGCCAGTTTTTCCCAGCATCATTTACAAAAAGCGTGTCTTTCATCCAGCATGAATCTTTGGCCCATTTTTCAAGGATCACATAGCTGAGTTTGTCTGGGGGTGTTTTTGCATGCTGTCTTTGGTTCCTTTGATCCACATGTGGTTCTGTTTCTTCATTTTGTTTTGGTGTGCGTGCGTGCGTGCGTGAATACCATGCTGTTTTTAATCACTGTAGCTCTCTGATACAACTTGAAATCATGTATTGTGATGCCTTCTGTATTGCTCTTGTTGCCCAGACTGCTTTTCCTATCTTCTGATTCCGTATAAAGTTGAGGATTGTTTTTTCTAGTTCTGTGAGGAATGCTATAGGTATTTTGATTGAGAGCGCATGAAATCTCTGTGTATCAGTTTTGGAAATATGGTCATTCATTGTAGAGCTTTTTTTCTTACTTGCTTAGGTTAATTCCTAAAGATTTACATTTTTTATGCCAATTTGAGAAGTTTTTTTACTCTTAATTTTTTTCTCAGTGAGTTCACTGTTAGCACATAGGAACACTATTTCTTTTTGCATGTGAATTTTATATCCTGCTACATGGTGAATTTGGTTATTCTAGCAGTTTTTTTAGATTATTTTGTGACATCTATGTAGAGGACCCTGTCATCTACAAAAATAATTTAACATTTTTCCTTATATCTTTGTCTTGTTCCTGATTTTAGAAGGAAAGCTTTCAGTTTTTCCCATTTAATATAATTTTGACTGTTGATTCTATATAAATGGCTTTCATCAAATTGAGATGTTTCTCCTATACTTATTTCCTTCAGGTTTTCCCCAGCCAACTTCTTTTTTTTTTTGCGGTACTGGGGATCGAACTCAGGACCCTGCGCTTGCTAGGCAAGCGCTTATTCCACTGAGCTATATCCCCAGCCCCCTCCTTCAGGTTTTTTGTTTGCTTGTTGGTTTTTATTTTTGTTTTTTTAGACAAAATCTCGCTATGTAGTTCAGGCTGGTCTTGAACTCACTATCAAGCCCAGGTAGGCCTTGAACTCATGGCAGTCCCACTACTGGAATTACAGATGTGTGCTGGAATTCCAGGCATGTGCCACCACAACTAGCTGTTTTTTGTTTTTTTTTTTTTTTTCAGTCGTGAATACTGGATTTTTTTTGTTTGTTTGTTTTTAAGGTATCAGGAATTGAACTTAAGACCTCATACTTGCTAGGCAGGCGGGATTCCATGGAGCTATATCACGGCCTTTTTGTTTTGTTCTGTTTTTTTTTTTTTGAATACTGGATTTTGTCAAAAGAATTTTCTGCATTTATTGATATGCTTCGTAGTCTTTCTCCTTGCTTTTATTGATGTGGTGTATTATTTATTGATCTGCACATGTTGAGCCATCCATGTACATGAGTGATGAAAGCTGCTTGGTCATGCTGTGCAATTCTTCTGATGATTTAGTGCATTTTGTTTCCCAGTAGCATTTTGAGGATATTTGAATCAGTGATCATTAAGGAGATTGCCCTGTATTCTTTTGTAGTTAGATCTTTATCTAATTTGAGATCAGAGTAATACTCATTCCAGAAATGGATCCATAAGCACTGCTTTTTTTAAATTACGTTGATGAGTTTGAGGAGTACTGATGTTCTAACTTCCTTAAAGGTCCTGTGGGATTCAGGAGTTTCTCAGCTTTTCTTAGTTGTTAGGGTTTTTTTTTTTTTTTTTTATTACTACCACCATTTCATTAATGTCATTGGATTGTGAAGAATTATTTCTTCTTTGTTTAGTTTGGTATTTTATATGATTCTAGGAATCTGTTCATTTCTTCAGAATTTTCCACTATGTTGAAACACAACTTGTCATAGTAGTTACTGTCTTCTGAATTTCAGTGGTCAAATGGAATTTCTAGTTTTAGTTTTTTGAGTGATCTCTACGCTGCTTTCCATTGTGGTTATGCTAATACATTCCCACCATCAGGGAAGATTCCTTTTCCTCCTTGCCGCACCCCCGCCTTTGTTAGCATTTGATTTCTTGATGTTGGCGGGTGTTCCTAGACTAAGATGGAATCTTGGTGTTGTTTTAATTTGCATTTCTTTCATGGTTGGAGATGTTGAAATTTTTTTGGATGTTTCTTGACTGTCTGTCCTTTTCTTCTGTAAGGTATATATTCATTTTATCTGCCCATTTTTTGATTGGGTGTTTTATTTTGGGGGATCTAATTTGTTTGAGTTCTTTATACAATATATTCTAGACATTAGCCCTCTGTACATGTAGTTTGGTTTAATATAGGACACAGTGAGAAACAGAACAAAGCAGTCTTTTTTTTTTTTTAAACCAAAGAGAATTAATATTTAATGTTTTGGAGTTCTTCACATTATTATCATCTATAATGATGTAATGATGCCTTTTCTTTTTAAAGATAGGACAGTTGGCATTTAAAGGAATGAGAAGACTCAACAGAATCCAATCAATAGTGTTTGAGACTGCCTACAACACCAATGAGAATATGCTGATTTGCGCCCCTACAGGAGCTGGGAAGACCAATATCGCAATGCTGACAGTCTTGCATGAAATTCGCCAGCATTTTCAGCAAGGTGTTATCAAAAAGAATGAATTTAAGGTGAGAGAAACAGAAATCAGACATTTTTTAAAAAGACATTAAAATGTGCTTATGGTTATGTATGTTCTGTAAAATCTAGAAGTCTCTATCATATTCATTGTACTTGAAGTCTTTTAAAGAGTGCTTCTTGCTTTACTTCATTACTATTAAAGGCAGTCGCTATTTGTGTTAGGAAAATCCTATTACTCTTGTGAAAGACTATGAAAATACATTTAGACTTTTAGCAGAACCAGTTTACAGTGATGAGGCTTTGTAAACAAATCCCTTTGCCCTTTAAATAGCTACTACAAAGATTAGTACTTTTCATATGTGACTATTAAATGTTTTCACAGGAAGTAGCTACAATCATATTTCACAATAAATTGTTACTTGTTTTGGCTTCTTTGAAACAAGTGACTGCTTAGCTTTTGCTCATTTATCAAGCTACTGTTTCTTTGATACAGATTGTATATGTTGCTCCCATGAAAGCCTTGGCAGCTGAAATGACAAATTACTTCAGCAAACGTCTGGAGCCACTGGGGATCGTTGTGAAAGAACTGACTGGTGACATGCAGTTGTCAAAAAGTGAAATTTTACGAACTCAGGTATGTGATGCACCTAGGCTTTTTGTTTCATACTGTTCTTTTATTGGTCAGGAACTTGTCAAAATTATTAAACAACTACATTTTCAGACACTATCATATATAATGCAAGCATAGCGTAATGAGGTTTTCATTTGTAGCCACATGTTATCTGTGCAGTACAGAAGGGTTTTTGAAATCATTGACTATAACCAAATCACTTTATTTAAAGAGATCAAGAGATAGAAAGGTAAAGTCCTGTTAATAAAGAAGTAGCAAGTTTGCAGTTCTTTTACAACGTGGTAATAAATAACGAGAGGTTTAGGTTTCTCACCATTTGTCATTTGAGTATTTTTGAAAATTTGGAAAGGTATCCAAGATAGAGTGGTAGTAATGTCTGTGCTGAGTACTTCACTGGTGTATTATTTGCTTTTATATTGTCAAAGCATTCACTTTGGGATGATACAACTAGAAACTTCTAAGCTCTACCTTGCAGTATATAATTCTGTCACACCAAGAGCAGTATTCTTTACTGTATGTTTTACTTTAGGACTGGTACTCTGCTGATATCGAGATACAGGATAACTGTGGCCTTAAAAATGTTGGGGTGTTTCATGCCTATAATTGCAGCACTCCGTTAGGCTACAGCAGGAGGGTTACAATTTCAAATTTACCCTGGGCAATTTAGCCATTTCGTGAGACCTTGTTTCAAAAGGTCCTCCCTGGATATTTTTTTAAATTCGAACGTTTAAGTACAGTAAGTGGACTCTTCCAGGAGCGCGCTAAGTACATAATCCAGTACCTAAAAGGTCAGGTCCGGGCACAGTAGGAAGCCTCTAAGAAGAGCCTGTGGTGGGACTGAGGGGTCTGTACTTACTGGTGATTTCCGTCAGCAATCACCACATGGTTTTTCTTTTCTGCCCTGTAGGTTTCCTGTTCCCCTTTAACCAGCCTCAAGGCAGGTCATAGGGCAGGAAGGATACCTCCCTGCCTACCACTGTCTGGTGGCAGTTGCTTGTCCGTGATTAGTAAATACATTAAGTATTGTCTGTTATGTAATTGACCCTACTAAAGTACAAAGATTTTTATTGAGGATTGGACTCGTATCCTGTAGAAGGTTAGCTAACAGGAACTTGCAGTGATCTCAGCAACCATTTTGTTTGATGATTTAGGGTTATAGAGTATATTAATGTTTATTGTCTGTCGCTGACATTTTAAAAAAATGTAATTGATAAATGAGGTTACAGAAGAAACATTATATTTCAGTAGAGCTATTAAAGTTTTATGTTTAACATGTATGGACCTTTTTAGTCTTCCTTTTGTATGGCACCAAAATATAAATCTTAAGACTTACTTTATGAGCATAAGGTGGATTTTTAACTGTTGAAAATCATCAATCCCAAAGCAATCTTGATTAGCATTTGAGCATGTAGTTCTAAGTTGAGGTAGTGGAATTTTAGAAATTTGACCTTGTTTCGTTTCTTAGAAATTTTAGTTTCAAAATTAATTTTAAGATATGTAATGTTTCCATGAATATTAAGTTTTAATTTGCTGTATTCAGATGCTGATGTTATTAATGAAGATTTTTTAGGGTTGTATTTTAAGAACACTTTTTCTTAGTAAAATAATAATTGGATAATAAAAGTAAATGTTTTATAATTTCATCCTCTTAAGTTTTACCCTGTATTACATAACTGTGGCAAAATTTTTAAAGCTATAAAATTTTTAATACCTTTGGCTAAACTTGATATGGTAATTTTCAACTCGTATTTTGCCTTATCACCCTGAAAGGATAGGACTCATTCTAACTAGTTGTATTAATGGCCTTTGGTAATTATTCTCAACCAAGGGTCTTACCAAAGTCTTGGGGTAGCAAAAGAATTAAAAGAGTGTAAGAGACAGCATACTGTTTAGTTGGGGCTGGGGCAAAGTCTTAGCTATTTCTAATATGCCTTCGTAACTAGGAGTTAGGAGTAGATGGAGGTTCCAAGCAGTGCCCTAAATATACCAATAGATGCTGAAAAATAGAAGCATATTTAAGGGTGACTTGAGAGAAAACTATTCCTCTTTTCCATGTATTTGCTCTTAGTATGGGATTGATGTCTCTAAAACTTTTAGAAAGTATAATACAAATTATACTTCATTCGATGTCTTCTGTCCCCTTAATGGAAATGACAGTCTCTATGCCTCTAAGGCTCCTCTTCTAGAGACTTTGATCCCACTATTATATACCTTTTCCTCCGATTTTGCTTGAAGACAAGTATTTGAAAAGACACAACATGACTTACATCTAGTAACATCTGTGTCATGTGCTAATTTTGAAATTGTGGAAGTTATATGTATTTTTAGCGATATAAGAAGTTCTTACGTTTAGCCTCATCTACTCTGTTCATTTACTTTGTGATTTAATGGCAACTTCTTCATTGTATAATAATGGCTTTTAATTGTAGGGAATTTGTAATTGTCATATACTTTACATGCAGTGAATTGATATAGTTTTAAGGATATAGTTAGATGTGCATTGGAAGATGCATTTACATACATGTAATTCCCACAGTGAAATTATAAAGGATTCTGTCAGCTTGGAAGGCGCTCTCGTCATTTTCAGATGGTCCTTAGTCAATTTGACAGGCAAGAATTGTTCTGATTTCTGTCACCATAACTTACTTTCTCACGTACTAAAACTTCAAATAAATGCCATTATACAATATCCCTTCCTCTGAGATGACTTTTTGCTCAAAGAATAATGCATTTTTTTGAAAAGTCACAATTTTATTAGTAAAATACTTGGAAAACCTGAAGAACATAAAGGATAATTGAAGAGACTCTCCCAAATAACAATTTCCACTTCCTTGGCTGAAGCCTTCCTCCTTCCCCGCCACTTGAGGAGCCAGTACTACAGGTCCCATGTGTAGTTTTGATAATAAACGCCTCAGACTTCTTTGTACAATTAATCTTATGTCATAAATTTTCAAAAATTTTGTACTCAGTATTAAATCTGAAGAGATTCATAGGGCCACTTTGCTTCTTTGCCTTACTAAAATGTTTACTTCCTAATATATTAATGAATTTATAAGCATTTAAAAACCATTCTCTTGTATTAGCATTAAAGGCAGGAAATATATTTTTAAAATGTAACTATTCTCAGACAGGGACACAACTCAGAGGCACAGCGCCTGCCTAGCAGGTGCGAGGCCTGGGTCCCGTTCCAGGTCCCAGAAAGTCAATAAATAAACTTAGTTGCTCTTAGAAAAGTCAAGCTCATGCATTTTTACATCAAATTTTTAAATTTTTATACTTATTCCGAAAAGTTTTTAAAAATCAGTAGTTATATTTTACATTTATTATGAAAATGATACTTTAATCAACGTCTTCCTACAGACATTTCAATAATTTAAATTATTAAATCTTAAATTGCCTTTGAATTATAAAAATTTTTATTTAGTGTGGTATATAAATAAATTTCTGATAATCTCATTGAGCTTTCTTAAAACATTGTAAATTTGGTTCTGTTACGAGTCTGGAGCATTACCACTTGATAAGCAAGTGTAACAATTACACTTTTGTTGCTAAGAAATTTTGATTATTTGCATATAATGTATAGACTTAATAAACTGAATCATGTTTAAAATTTCAGTATATACAGTAAAGGCAGAGGAGTTTTACAGATTTATGTACCATAGCACAATATTATACACAGTTTCCAAGTTCATGGACATGTTAGTATTGAAGTGTTCTATGGTTTCATAGAAGTAATGTATTACTGGTTTGAAGCCTAGCTTTTAATGCCAGCTAAGGATGTTGTACAGAGATTAGTGTCTTAAAGCCACATATCGGACAAATAGATGATTTTTGTCTGTCTGTCCATCTATCTAACACTGGATTTCATTTTTCTTTTAGGCTGGCCTAAACATTATGTAACCCAGGATAGCCTCAAACTTAGGCAGTCTTTCTGCCTCAGCTTCCCAACTGCTGGATTACAGGCATGTACCACCATGCCTGGAAATAGATTATTTCAGTGCGATTCTGACTTTCATAATTTCTTTTAAAGGCATACATATTAAATGACATTTAACAAATTACCTTTATTCAAAACAGTATTTCCTAAAATTGGATTAAGAGTATCTAATATATTTTACTATGTAAAGAAATGAGTTTGTCATCCTGATTTGTATAAAAAGTTGTAGGAACGATAAATAAATGCTAAAGATATTTTATTCCCATTTTATTGCTTGTAAGTATAGCCTTAAAAGTTTTTCTGTAAATAGTAAGTTTGGCTGGATGTTCCTGTCTCACTGCTGCTGTAAGTCTGCTATATCTTTCTGCTTGAGTCCCTTTCCAGCTTGTGTTTTATTTATAACCTTTCATTGGTGTGGATGTTCCCATTGCTGTACAGCAGTAGCTTTTAAGCTGTGGTCTGAAGCTTGAAATCTTTTGAGGTAATCCAAGAGGTTGTAAACGTTAAAACCAATTTTTGTAATAGTATCCGATGGTCCTGTTACCGTTGTTCTCTCCTAAGTGTGTAGTAAAGGTCCCCACCGCAAAGAGACTGCATTGTGCAGTGATGTCACCATAGGCAGCTGGTGGAATGAGAGCTTTGTGTGCTTGGGGTATAAAAGAGTAGCAAGGAAGCCCAGACCTAAACTGTCCTGAGAACCTGCTATACAGGTGAGCGCCTTATATATGATACTGGATTCTCTTCAGAGCCTACACTAGTTTTTCTCCAGGCTGTTTCCTAGTATAAACTATAGCCATTATCGTTTTTGCTTTTTCTAAGATAATATTGCTCAGATAACATTCTAAAATAAACACTGCAGAAACACATGGAAATTAAGTAAAACCCTACTGAACAATCACACATGAAATTAAAGAAGAAACTAAACAGTATCTATAATTAAATGGTAATGCTGATACAACATACCAGAATTTATGGGATACAATGAAAACAATGCTAAGAGGAAAGTTAATGTGAACTTTCACAGCACGAAAACGGAATGAGCTCCAATAAACAACTGAATGCTGACCCTCAGACTTAAACAAGAATGAACCAAGCCCATAACTTGTAGAGGTAAAAAATTACAAAGATCAGAGTGCAAATGAATGCAATTGGGACTAAGAAAATAATAAAAAAAAATAATGAATCAGAGTTGGTTCCTTGAAAGATGAATAAAATTGACAAGCCTGTACCCAACATAATGAAAAAAAAGGAAAGAAAAGACTCAGAAGCACACAATTAGGAGTGAAAAGGGTGAAATCACAATAGATCCTGTGGAAATCCAGAAGATCATCAGTATCTATTTTGAGAACTTTTACTCTAATAAGATAGAAAACACAGAAGAAATGGACAGATTTCTAGATACATATAAATTACCAAAGTTGAATCAAGAAGATATAAAAATTTTAAATAACCCAGTATCAGTGAAATTGAGAACATAACTAAAAATTTACTAACAAAGCAAAGCCCAGATCCTAATGGATTCACTGTTGATTTCTGCAAGAAATTTAAAGATCTACTACCTACTTGTCAAACTCTTTAATGAAGTAGAATGGTGAAACAATACTGTTAAAGTAATTCCTGGAAGCAAGTATTACCTTGATAGCAAAACCAGCGAAGGACCCAAGAAAAAAAGACAGGTACAGACCATTCTCCCTAGTTAATGAACATAGATGCAAAAATCCTCAACAAGATACTGGCAGACAGAATGCAGCAAATCATCAAGAAGTTTATACCCTGTGACCAAGTAAGATTCATCCTAGGGATGCAAATATGGTTTAAAATACACAAATCAATAAATGTAATACACCATATTAACAGAATGAAGGACAAAAACCACATGATCATCTCAGTAGAAGCATAAAAAGCATTTGACAAAGTCCAAACAAAACACATTCATGATAAAAAAATCTACAGAAACTTGGAATAGATGGTCTTTATCTCAACCTGATGAAAGTCATCTGTGATAAGCCAACATTATAGTAAGTGGTCAAAAACTGAACACTTTCTCTCTAAAATCAGGAACAAGACACAGATGTCCACTATCACCATTTCTATGCAGTCTAGTTCTGGAAACATTAGCCAGAGCAAGTAAATAAAAAAAGAAAAGGAATAAAGGTAGGAAAGAAGTTAAATTATTGTTATTTGCGGATGACATGGTACTCTATATTGAAGACCCCAAAAATTCCATCAAAGGGCTTCTAGATTTCATAACCAGCTGGATTCAAAATCAACACTCAAAAATCAATACCATTTCTCTATACAAATACAAACTCACTGGTAGAGAAATTAAACAAACTTCACCTTTCACAATAGCATCAAAAATGAAGTACTGAGGAATCAATCTAATAGGAAGTAAAAGATCTCTACATTGAACACTACAGTACTTTCAGAAAAGAGAGCAAAGAGGATATCAGAAAATGGAAAGATATCGCTTGTTCATGGGTGGGAAAAGCCAACATAGTGAAAATGGCTATACCCCCCAAATTGTTATATACCTTAATACAATCTAGTCAAGGACCATTAGCCTGTCTCACAGAACTAGAGAAAACATTCTTAAAATTCATTTGGAACCAGAAGAGACCTACAATATGAAAAACAATTTTGGAGAACAAAGGCAAAGCAGGGGGGCATCACAATCCCTTTCTTGAAATTATACTACAGAGCTACTGTGATAAAAACAGTAATGTACTAGCAGAAAGAAACAGACCTGAGGATCAGTGAAACAGATTAGAAGAAATGGAAACAACTCCAAACACAGTCAGTAATCTTATCTTTGACAAAGGGGCCCAACACATTTACTTGAGGAAAGAAAGCCTGTGTAAGCAATGGTGCTGGAAAAATGAGCTTTCAACCTGCCAATAACTAAAACTAGACCCATGTATGTCACTATATATCAAACTAAACTCAAAATGGATTACTGATCTAAATATTAAACAGAAACACTAAATCTGCTGGAAGAAAGAATAGGTAGAATTCTTGAACACATAGGCAAAGACTTCATAAACAATACCTTGACTGTATGGGAAATACTACAAAGAATCAACAACTGGAATCTCATCTTAGGAAAAAGCTTTTGCACAGCAAAAGAAAGCACCGGCATAGTGAAAGGATAGTCCACAGAGTGGGGAGAAAAAATCTTAGCCAGCTGTTCCTTAGACAAAGGGCTAATATCTAGAATGTTTAAAGAACTGAAAAAAATAAAAAAGTTCCCCCAGGTTTGAACACCCAATCAAAAGATGGACATCTGAGATGAACACTTCTCATAAGTACACACAGCAAATAAATACATGGAAAAATTGTTCAGCATCACTAATCATTCAAGAGATGCAAGTTAAACAGTGCTGAAATTCCATTTCACACCAGAAAGAATGGTTATTATCAACAAATCAACCAATAACAAATGCTGGTGGGGCTATGAGGAAAAAGGAACCCTTCTCCACTGTTGGTGGGAGTGTAGACTAGTGCAACTACTGTGGAAATGAGATTCCTCAAAGCTATTCACACTTTCTTTATGTCTTCCTAAAAGAATTAAAAGCATCATACTGCAGTGACATGTACACACTCATGGTTATAGCAGCACCGTTTGTAATCTTGGAAACAATCCAGATGCCCATCAACCAAGGAATGGTTCAAAAAATGTGGATTTTTTTTATATAATGGAGTACTACTTGGTCATAAATAAGGATAAATTTGAGACATTTATATCTCAGAATAGGTGGGCCTTGAGGCCATACTCTTCAGTGAAATAATCAGACCCGTATGTTTAAATGTCACATTGTCTCTCCAGTGTGAGACAATGGAAGTGTAAATAAGAGTCCAAATGTATAATAAATATTGTGAATATATAGGAAATGTATAATAAATATTGTGAAATAGGGAGAGGGATTTTGCAAGAGGGGTGGAAAGGAAAGAAAAGGATAAAATGGTAAAGTTTTGTGGATAAAGGGGAAGAGGAGTTGAAGAGAGAGGGCAACGGCAAGGAAAGAGGAAGTGAGATGTATCACGGACACGAACAAACACCCTACGATGTGTGTGCTGTTACGCTTTTCTAAATTGTATAAACTTAATTACAAAATAAATAAATAAAACACTGCTTTTTAGTAAGTTGCCTCATGCCTTGTTCCTTTTCACAATCTGTTCCATCTCTTGGCATTCGTCCACATCTTGTTTTTCAAAACTCATTTCAAACTCCGTGAATACTTTTATTTCCTTCTTGGCAGAGTCCTGTAGAACCATTCATTTCTATTCCTAAAATAAAACCTAGTATACAAAGTCTGTGTTTTTGGATGCAATGTTGTCCTTGAAATCTGGATCATTATACCAGATAAAATTTGGATTGTTCTTGTATTGTATCCAACTGTGTTGCCAATGCTAATAAAACCATGTTTATGTAAAGACAGGAAAATAACCCTTGACTAAATCTATGAGCCAGGCACTGTGCTGAATGCATAAATATGTCCTCCCTCAGTCCTCACATAAACCCTAGTGTGTTTGTGTTCCATTCACGATGTAGAAGTAAAGCCCAATAGGAATCTGTCTGTGTTTTTATGTGTCTCTAAGAGGTTGCTGAGCTTGTTTTTTCCCTCATGTGTCTTTTGGTAGCTATGCCTTGTCTCTAAAGGGCAGGGACTGTGTGACTGGCCTCAGTGACAGTTGGTAAATTGAGTCTCCCTTCCTGTGCTTGTTCTTTATTTTCCTCCAGGGTAACCCTAGTGCCCGTGAAGCTATCTGTTCTTACTGGTCCTCATATATTTGCAGGCCGTGCTGTTATTCTGGCATTTGGAGTTGGGCTTCGGAGATAGAAAGCCAGAATCGTGCAAAAAAGTGGGAAACATACATAATTCACTTTTATTTTTGTAGTTTAAAATTTTATCCTTTTTTCACCTGTGTAATTTTTATAATTTTAGAAGTATGTGTGCCACAGGGTGAGGTAGATTTCATTATGTAGCCCAGGCTGGTGTCAAACTTGGTGAGCATCCTGCCTCAGCCTCCAGAATGCTGCAATTAGAGGCATGTACCACCACCTCTTCATACTAAATTTTATAATTTTAAGAGCTTTGAAATTACTTCTCCTGTATTTTAAAAATACATTTTCCATTAATTAACGCTGATCAAATTAAATGTAACTTTAAATTTTCCTAGTCAGTTTTTCTTATCTTTTCAGTATGAGTTTATTTCTTTTTTTAATTTTAGATACGGAAAGCTTTATTAATCTCATGGTCAAATTTTTTGTTATGCTATACTGACCATATTATTTCCTTGTTTACAAAACTTTCATTTTTTTTTATTGCTTATTCAATTAAGTCCAATTACCTAGCTTGTTAAGAATCTTATATAAATTAAGTATAATATGAGATACGGTTAATTTTATGGTTCACCAAAGACTGTCAGGTTTGGCAGCAATTACGGTTCTGTTGAGGTTTGAATGTAAAATTCCCTTTTATAAGACAGCATCTTACAGTTCTGGGATTTATTTTCAGACACAATATAGACACCAAAGCATCTTTTTGATATTAAATTGAAAAGCAATTTTGTATAGCTTTTAAAAGTTCAGTAAGTTTGACATTGGTTGAAACATACATCCAATTTTCCAGTCTCATTTTCCATTGTTGTATGGCCACCATTAATTTTTTTTTCTTCTAAATATACCTTTTGTGAATTGTTACTATTTTAGAGTATTTGCTGTGATTTTCATTGGTTCCCTTGAGCTATGTTCCTTTGAACTTCAGTGAAAACCCTGGTCAAATATTTTAGAATAAAGATTTCTCCTGTCCTAGAAGTAGCTCTTTGTCAAAGCAGAGCATTTGCTCTCAGTTCTGAAATGGTTCTTTTTCTTTTATATTTGTGTGTTTACTCTTTGTGTGGGAGAGCTTTGCATGTGCAGCCTTAAAATGGATTATTTCAGGGCTTTTGTTTCTATTTTGTTTGTGCTTGGAGAGATTATTCAGATGTCATATGCCCAAGTGACACAAAGGGAAACTTAAATGTCCTTCATATTGTGCTGCTAGATGAGCTCCAGCAGCCCTGGTTGCCGTGGACATTGTGCCTATGGATAAGCTCAGCTCATGCTTAGTGTTGGTGCCACACTGTCCTCATTCACTCTTTTTCTCAAGGGAATGTTTCATTCATACATACACATGTACATGTACGTACATGTTTTGTCAGTTGTTTCTTCTGAGTATATGTATATTCTTAGGGGTGAAAGGGCGGGATATAGGGATGTGGAACAGAAGACACTTGTGCTCAGGCTGCAGTTCCGTGTGGACGTTTGGGATTATGTGCATTAATACATAAACAACTCATTTACCAACTGTGCATTATGTTACTAACTTACTACCTTTCTGTGTGATATCATAGAATTCTTTATTTTTCACCTCTGTTCCTGAAGGTGTTTTTCAGGACAGATTTGTGAGTTTTCAGTCCTTTTTCTTCCAGGCCTTGAGAAATGCACTGCCACTTTTGGCTGGCCTGTGTGATTTCTGAAGACTGCACTGCATTCAAATTCTTGTTCCTTTATGTGTAATACGTTCTTCCTGTCAGGCTGCTTTCAGTACTCTCTCTGACTTTAGCTTTTAGAAGTCTGATTGTGATTTGCCTGGTTGCAGGTTTCTTCTGAGTTCCCTGTTTGGTGATTTTGCTGAGCTTCTTGAATTTCCAGGTTTATATCTTCTGTCATGTTTAGGAAATTTTGAGCTTTTATATTTTCAACTGAGTACATTTTACTCCTCCGCTTGCTGGACTCTATTGGCAAGAACATTAGCTCCTCCGCCACTCTGCCCCAGGTTTCTGAAATCCGTTTTTACTGTGTTTTTGTGCAGTGTCACTAGGAATGGTATTTTCTGTTGCTCCTCTAGTCTGCCATGTTTCCTGTTACCTGCATTTGCCAGTGAGCCCTCCAGGTGACTTTTCACTCAGAGTTACTGTTTTCAGTTGTAAACTTTCTGTTTAGTTTTCTTTGTATCATCTATTTATTTGCATAGACATTTCATTTTTCTTACTTGTTTCACAGGTATTTGAAGCTGCTCCTTTGAAAAATTTTTATAATTGCTTTAAAAGTTTTTCAGATTGTTTCAACTCTCAGCATAATGTGTGATTTATGTATTTATTTAGTTCTTGCTTGAATGTTTATAGGATTTCCAAATTTTTCTATTAGAAATTCTGAAGAGTGGGCATCACTGGCTAGAAATGCATACCCCAAAAAGCATATTCTGTAATGTTTCATTTGTGATTGTTTCATCCTGTGCACATAGGTTAGTAGAGCGCAAAATACCTGCCACATGGGGGTTTCTGACAGAGTATATTATTATTTCTTGGAAAAAGTGAACAGTAAAATATAGGCAATCCAACCCCAGCTCTAACTGATTTTGTCTTCTAAATACTTAGCAAAATCAAGGACTTCCTTATCATCACCATATGCATGAGCCTAACTTCCTAGTCTGGGCCTCTGTCAGGTCTCCCCAGGGTTAGTTCTGTAAGCTTGTAAGTGGAGCACCATCCAGCCTGCCGCTCCAAGCCTTTCCTCCCGGGTAGCCAGAAGCAGTGTCATCTGATTAGTTTCTCTCCTCCCCGTTCTCACCGGCTGCAACTCTGTGACTGGTCTGTCCCTTCACCTCGCATTTCCACCTTGCTGCAGTCATTTCATTCTCTTTGTTACGGCCACGTATTCTGCCTGTTTTAAATCTGGTCCTTGTGAAACTGTGTGTGTGTGTGTGTGTGTGTGTGTGTGTACAGGTGTACATCTCTATACCCTGCTCTAAAGACTGTTTTTCACTTCTCTCATTAGGCTGAAATGTAATAATGCATAGCTTGGCCTCAAAAGCTTATCACAAATAAAATTTCATATTTCATATTTGCTTTTGAGGAAGGCCTTTTGTCCCTCCACATTACCCCAGTGTAAGCTATATGGATCAGGGACTTCTGCATTAGTCCTACCTTACTGCTCCTCCTCTAGTGCTTAGCATTGTGCTGTCGCATTAAGAAAGACCAGTTGCCAACACAAGACAGTTACATAATAACAACCTGTTTTGTGAATGTAAGGAGGCATTATTGTAAGTTGTAGTAAGTGCCTGTGCTACAGGCCTTTAATAGAATGAAATTCTGGGTAACTGTAGCAGTTAGAAGATTAAAGCAGAGTTTTTATGGGTTGTATGCAGAGAAATGTAGGCAGTTTTTTATATTTTCCTCAGTTGTGTTTAATTTAGTAAATTTAAAGGTAACCAAGGTGTGTCTTTTACAGGCTCATGCTACTGAAGCTGGATTTCAAAATGTGTATTCTGAAATTCAGCCAAAGTGTTTTGCTGCTGCTGCTGCTGTTGCTGCTGTTGTTTTGTTATTGTTGTTGTGATCTGAAGATAGAACCCAGGACCTTTTTTCTGAGCTACATCCCTAGTCTTTTTTTTTCTTTTTAGTTTTGAGATGGAGTCTCACTGAGTTACTCATGTTGGACTTGAACTGCTTTAGCTTCCCAGAGTATTGGGATCACAAGCATACATCACCATGCACAGCTAGGAAAAGTGTTTTTATTTAACAAAATGATCTTTTCTGGGTCCAGAGGTGCACATCTGTAATCTCAGTTACTTAGGAGGCTGAGGCTGTAGGATCAGGAGTTTGAGTTCGGGCTAACATAGCAAGACCATATCTCAAGAAACAAGCAAGGAAGATGCAGAACCTCCCAAATTTATATAAATAGCAAGACCCTATCTCAAACCAATTTATATAAAACTGTAAACACATATATACATAGAATAAAAGGAAAATTGTCCTCTGATTGGGCTTATAACAAATGTAAATGCTATTTCAGATTCAAGTAGAGTTCAGATCGAAAATATATATATTAAATGTTTAATTTTTAGTAGGGAAACTTTCCTTCTCCTGTTGCTAGCATTCCATGCTCTGCTCTTTCAAAACTTGTAGAATTTCTTATTGAATTATACTGTATACTTTATGAGATTTTAGCTAAATATGGCATTATAGGGTTTTTTTTTTCTAATATAAAAATACCAGATACACTTCAGATAACATCTTTATTCTTTATTTATAATAGATCTGTACTTTGTAATAATGTGCTATAATTTTGCACGTAAAGATTTTCTCACTAGGTCCTACTCTTATTTTCTAATTGAAAGCAACTATCCTTGACATAAATATAACTAAATACTTAAGAGAACTTTGTGCTTTACATATTTGTGTACTTAATGCATTTGAATTGGTGGGAAAGGCAGAAACATAAGTAAATGTGGAAAAGGAAGTCCATGGGACTGACTGATTTGTTGTTGGTCTTGAGTGATGGGTATAGTCAGCAGACTGTCAGATGCTACTACAGGCAGGGGATGTTGCTATCTATCAGAACTGACATTAGTATATCAGTTTAGTATAATAACTGCAATTATATGAATGTTTATGGAGTTCAAACTTTGACACTTCAGATTTAACCTTAAAATTAAAACATTCATATAATTTGTGAATGTATTGTGAGTAGGCAAGCGATTATGCGTTTTAATAAGGAAGATAGACTTCTTAAATTTTTGTAGGCATTTGCATGGTCTACACCTCTAGTGTTAGACTGTGATTTGTTACAATTCCAAGCTGGCTTTTTTTTTTTCACCACAGAAGATATATTGAGTGTTCTTGAGTAATGCTCTTCAACATAGTTAGCAGATTCCCTAACATTTTCAACTAAATGTATCCCATTTTATCAATTACAAGAGGCATTTTTAAAATGTGTTTGATAGTATTATTTCATCTTCATAAAGACATAAAATAATTGTAGATTTTAATGGCTATATTTGGGTTTTATCATTCTGGTTCTAAAAGGTAACTGCTGTGATTTAACTTTTTTCTAATTTTCTAAATTCTAAAAGAATTTGAATAGTTGTAAGTATTATAAAGTCAAGAAAATGTACTTCTACCTTTAAAATTTTTTTATTCCTTTTGATGTAAATTTCTAAATCTACTTTTAATTTATGCCCATTTGCCACAAAGAAACAACCACTCTGATTGTCAAAACATTTTAAAATTCAGTATATTAATATGACATGTAATTTCACAGTAGACATAATAACATTAAACATATAGCAGAGTACTTTTAAGCATTGCAAACATTTCTTAATATGTTCAGCCAGATGTCTGCTGTCAATAGTAAATTTGGTATGATGTCTTATATATAATGAATTCTTTAAAATTTGAATATTTTAAGGACTGAGATACTATTATTCACAAGCTAGTTGTTCTTTATAGAAAATTAGAATTCTACCCTCTGGGGGACAGTTGGCTCATTACTTTTTAGGAGTTTGTTCAAGGAGCTGCAGATCTTCTCATAACATGCCTTATTTCTCTATTTGCTCACATTTTCTTCTGGACTTCTATCTTTTTTCTTTCAATTTGCTTTTTCTTTTCCCTTTGTCATTTACCCAAACCTCCATCAGAACCATCATTCTAAATCACAGTAGTGACTGTTTTGATTTGGTTAAAGAGTAATTTTTGAGTAACTCTGATCTGCAGTTTCCTAATGATTGACCAGCTCTGATTTGCCTCCTTAGTCATAAAGTTATCACATGAACAGCTTTATCATAAATCTCAGTGAGCCCCACATATGCTGTAACTAATGTTTATTCCGCATTAACCTCTCACTGTCTTTATCTGCAGTGAAGATGGGGCAGAAGTGGTTTGATTTTTCCACACGTATTCATCCCAGTGCGCAGCGTACTTTCTGTTCCGTGGACATGTGCGTGTGTGCCGTGTAAGCACGCGTGACTGGTGGGTGGCACCTGGGTGTGCGGCACCGACCTGTGCTTGTCCTCAGATGTGGATGCCTGTCTGTGTGGGGCCCACAGAAAGCCTGTGTGGTGAGGGAGAGAGCGGGAAAGCAGTGCGTACAGGAGATTTTAGTCAGAAAAGGAGAGAGAAGGTAGGGCCTTTCTCAGTGGTTCTGTGACTGGTAACTTGTGCACCTCAAAAAAACATTTTTCTCTTTTCTCCAATTTTTATGAACAGAGTGAGCCATTAAGCCATTGTGCGTACAAACAGATGCACAGTGCCCCTTACTTTTCCTACTAATTAGTTACAGGACATTGATGAAGTAACTTTATATCTTTGTGTTAATAAAATGAGATTTTTAAACTAGATCTGGAAGACTGATGCTTTCCCTTAAAGTTTGTTGTTGTGCTGTCTGAGTGTCTCTGACAGCTAAAACTTGCATACCGTTAACAAAAGGAGAAAAAACTTTATTACATAGACTTTGAAGCTTTAATGCAATATAGAATATGTTAGAAACCTAAAATACAAGAGGAGTTGTTTCGTAGCAACAGAAAGTGTCATTTCTTTCTTCCTTGTTCAGGGACTTACAGGAAATAGGAATGTTCTTACTCCTTTGTTTTTGGTGTTTATGGGGGCTTCCTGCTTGATGGGAAGGGTGATGAGTGGACAGGAAGCGGGTCTGAATTTAGCAATTGTCATCTGTACCTTAACAAATCTACTCAACAGGCAGTGGAGGAACATTGGTTTACACTTTAAATTCTGCAGTTGGTCCCTGACCTCAAAATTTTCATTGTAACACGTGTTCACAGACATGATCACACAGCAGATGATGTACGGTGAACTCATACTAGAATCACAAAAAATGTATTTGCTTATTTTTTTCTCATTGCCTGTTGTCTGCAGAATTCCTACCTTTCAAGCAGTATAATTTAGAAGCCCCTTCTTATCCCTGAAGTTTTGCTATTAAATATGTTATATATGATTATATTAGCATTTATGTGCAGATTACTGTTGCTGAAGTAAAATTCCAAAAAAAAATATTGCAGAAAACAATTTCTTTCTTTTTTGCAATGAGTACATGTTTGCAGTACATAGTGTTTACATCCCTTGTGGGGAGGTGGTATAGTGAGTGGATAAAGAAAGTTTATTTATATGCAGTGGAGTAGTGCAGTGCTGTAAAGAAAAATGAATTTTTCTGAAGTGAATAAGCTTATGTTACTGCCACCCAGACGGTAGAATATTATTAGATGGAGAATGTAAGGTGTGGAGTGTTGTTATTACTTCACAGTCGCTTGTTATTACTTTCTTCTGCCACACTTTTTTCTCTTCTCAGAAGTATCAAATGTCTTAGCTCTTGACACCTTCCTTTATTTTCACTTTCTAAAAAACTTTAAATGAATGAAATTATATCATATGTATCTGGATTCTTTCACTTAACATTAAGATTATAAGGGTTTTCTCCATGTTCCTGCATATAATTTAGTACTTCAGTAATTTTCACTGTGTAGTATTCCAGTATATAAACATTACTATCTATTTTATTGTTGGAAAACATTTGCTTTTTTACCCAATTTTTGAATATTATAAATTATGCAGCTAAAATAACTGTTACATATCTTTGGAATGCACATTTGTGTGCATGGCTGTTGGATAGATAACATACTAGAATGAACTTACTGGGCCCCCAGCCAACATATGTATGCTCAGCTTTAGATGTTACTAGACCATTTCTCAAAGTGGTTATATAATTTTATATTCTTGCTATTGTTTTTCGAGAGTTCAAGTTGCTCTACCTCTTCTCTAAATAAATGGGCGTTTCTGTCTTTCACGTAACCTTTTCTCTCTATCTTCCCTCCTTTCATTTCCCCCCTCTCTTCCTTGCTAATCTTTATGATTTGTATATAAATATGAAAAGTTGCATTCATGATTTTCAGTTAATTTCTTGTTGGATTTACTCAGTATTACACATAGTATAGCTTGGTTACATTTCGTAATAGCATTTGTGTACACATCTTACTGTTTGTTGTCAGACTCACATACTACATTTTAAAATGTGTGTATGTGTGGACAGTTTTGTTTGCTTGTTTTTGTAGTAGTGGTGATTGAACCCAGAGTATCACACACGTCAGACAAGTACACTACACTGAGCTGCACCTCAGACTTGGTTTCTTATTGTTGACTCATGGAGAATAGTGTTGCAATTGCACATATATATATCTAGGAGAAAAGTTGTCTGTAATCTCTCTTGACTTATAATCAAGTACGAGACATGTAGTGTGTTCACCTGTCACCCTAGGCAAAAAAGATCTGGTGAAGTCTAATGAGACACAGTGTTAGGAGTGGGGGAGAAAGGAATTCATTCTTGAGAAAAATTAAAAATTTTTATTGATACAACAGTTTGATTTTAACTTTGAATGATAGATAGACTTTTTGTTTGTACTGTTTTTAGAGTACCATATGCTGGGGATAAAATTTTAGAAATCTGAGAGACCAAATACACAGTGTAGAGCTGCTCATTTTGGTAGGACAGCTTTGGGTGCTATGAGCAAAGACTCCATTGTACTAGCTTCAGGTTGCAGATTTTTCTTTTGTAGCCAGTACGATTGTTTAAAACAGGAGTATAAAAGTTGAGAGTGTCATTAGGACCTGAAAGGCAGGGTGTGTGTGTGTGTGTCTGTGTTTGTCTGTTTGCATGTGTTTGAAGCTGAGAAGCCAGAGATTTGAAGCATACTGGTCTGGGCAGATGATAGCACTAAAACCATTTTATAAAAGACCTCTGCCAATTACAGCCTTAATGTTTAAAATAAATACATGAATGGTGGAGATGCTTAGGAGACAAGTAAAATTTAAAGCTTGCTATATTTGAACATTGGTATTTGTTTTATATATTTTATGTTGGAGTAGAAGCATACTTTTTTCCACTTGAAACAAGTAGAGAGGATGCGGGGAAGATGGCGACCGGGTGAGCAGCAAGGGAGCGAACCTCCTTAATAAACACCACCAGCTCGAGACAGACTTGGTGAGCGTGAATGCCGGAACCTCGGCTGGGAAGTTTAAACTGGGCGTATTTCTCTGAGATGCCGGGGGAGATGTGGTAGGGCGGACCAGGCTGCCGGGGCGAGACGTGGGAAAGTCCCAGA